>PVIY010000755.1:0-133714 GCA_004026745.1 Myrmecophaga tridactyla | reverse complement strand
GAACACAGGACTCACAAGACCCAAACAGTTCTGAAAACCTGCAGGACAAAGTCCACTGGATTTCAAAGTCTGAAAGTCAATTATTCTTCAGCTTTAGAAAGTGGTAGTCCCACCCTTTCCAAGTGCCTATGCAGTGGCCCACCTCTTTCTGTATCAACCTCGGGGGACACTGAGGAGACCACCTTTTTCTCGGCTCCACTCTCTCCAGGCATCGGGACCACACCTGGGCTCTCTGCCATTTCCGGGGCACATGCCCAACCCCTCCATGTGGTGGCAGCCAGGCTTTCCCCAGTCCCCAAGGAGCATGCTGTACCTTTCCAAGGCCTGAGGTGGCACAACTCTTCCACTGCAACGAGGTGGAAGACTCATCCTCTCCATGTATATGGGTGGGTCCACTCTCCTGGCCCAGGTTTCTTGGTTTCAGACCTGAGCTTCCATGGTTCTCCCTCTGCAAACTCCAATTTGTCCCTTTTGTGTTCCTCTTTTTCCCGTTTGGCAGTGATTCTGCTTACACCAGCAGTCTCTTCAAGCACTTCAGGACTTCTCCATCATTCTCTTCCTAGTTCCTCCAAAATCTTCCCCTTATCCATCCAAGAAACTAGTCCAACACGTCTGGTGTTTGCAAACTGCAGCAGCACCCCACTTCTCTGGCACCAAATCTGTTCTAGTTTGCTAGCTACCAGAATGCAACACACCAGAGATTGACTGGCTTTTAATAAAAGGGGATTTTATTTCATTAGTTCTTCAGAAGAAAGGCAGCTAACTTTCAACTAGGGTCTTTCTTATGTGGGAAGGCATAGGGTGATCTCTGCTGGCCTTCTCTCCAGGCCTCTGGATTCCAACAACTTTCCCCAGGGTAACTTCTTTCTGCATCTCCAAAGGCCTGGGCTGAGCTGCAAGTGCTGAGATGAGATATGCTGAGCTGCTTGGGCTGTGCTATGTTGACCTCTCTCATTTAAGCTTCCAGCCAATTAAATCAAACATCATTCATTGCAGCAGGCACGCCTCCTAGCTGACTGCAGATGTAATCAGGAACAGATGAGGTTCATGTGCCATTGGCTTATGTCCACAGCAATAGGACTAGGCAATTTCACCTAGCCAAGTTGACACCTGAATCTAACCACCACAGTCACCTCACACCCCTGAGACTCTGCCAACCTCTACTGGATTTGCCTAATGTGCACATCTCCTTGGTTTTCAAGGGTTTGATACATTTCTCTCCCCTCATTTTCCCTTCTCTTTACATAGAGAGAGGATTCTTAAGATTCAAAAGAGTGATTTATTTTTCTTCATATAGGGAGCAATTTTCTCAACTCCATCTAAGAAACAATCTATTCTTTTCCTATTAATTGATTGGTATCACATTTAAATTTCAACATACAAATGGGTCTATCTCTGGTGGGTTAGCATTTGTAATAGAGGCCTCAAATTTTTTTCCAAAGCTGAAGATCATCAGAATAGAAGGAGAGGAAAGAGCTGTGGAACATATCCACACTCTGTCAGTGGCCTAAGTCCTTGAAATTGCAGGACTTGTCAGCTGACTGTATATGGGTTTTTAATATCAGGTAGATTGCATAGATGAGTCTTTGTAAATTTGTAAATTTAAATGGAGAGGGTTGGAGTATCTGGCTAAACAGGCCTATCTCTATGATAGTTAAAAAAAAGAAAAACAACTGGGGAAGACTGAGACAGGTGAATTACATGGAAATTTCCAGAGTATTTTGTGAACTTGATGGGTGAAAATAGGATTTTATGAACTTGCCTGGGAAGCTAATCATTGTTTCTGTGAGAAAATGTATTCCAGTTTTCAACTCAGGCTATCTGGAACACATCTTCCCTCATCACAGCTCCAGGATTCAAAGGAATTTTCCTTTACTCAGATCTCAGAGATAGGAACTATATCCTTTTTAGTTGAAGCTCCACAGATGGAAGCAGAAAAAAGCCTCTCCCAAGCACACATGATGGGTAGAAGTGTTGAATTTTATCCCTATGGAGAAATGGAATTTTACAGTAACGAGAGTAGGGTTTCTGGTTCCAGGGTCATATCTATACATATCTTCACCAAAGGAGAAAAAACTGAAAAAAATGGAAGCATGAGTTCAAAGCCCCAGACTTAGTGGGAAAGTAGGCTGAAGCTCCTCTTCCTGGATGTGAGTCCTTTGCTTATTCATTTCTGGTCAGGGCTACTAAAGGCTAATGACATTACCCAAGACCGTACTATCTTGAAAGCCTGCCTGGTACAAAAATGTGGTATTGATGTAGTATCTCATTTCCTTGTTTTTTTTTTTTTTTTGGTTAATTTTTTCCCCCTCATTTCCTTTTGGTTATGGGGACAAGCAGAAAGGACTTGCTGCCCAAACTTGCTTTGTAAACTAGTGGGCTGGGATGGGGTTAAGCTTGGCCAGAATCTGACAGGTCCTGTTTATGGAACTAGGCAATGTTGTTTCTCACTGATTTAATTTGTTAGAACATGAGACAAGGATAATATTTGGTAAGTCTTGAGCAGATTTGGTTCAGAAAAATCTTACAATTATATTGAAAGTGCGCAAAATTTTCTCTCTGTTCCTTGCCCAGATGTGATAATTTTGTGCCAGAAATATATATACTGTTTTAGTAAATAGAAATGGAAGTATTAGGTATCATAAAAAAATAAATGGGTACTCTCTCTTTTTTTTTTCTTCTACCCACTTCTTTCTCTCCCCCAATTTCTCTCTTTTCAAAAGTTAATTTAATAGATTAAGGACAACTTTAAATGACTGTAAAAATAAGTTCATGTTTAGATGATTTTCCAAGTTGGAATGCTTGTTTAAAACACTCTGATTTCATAGCCTGCACTGTTTATTTTATTTTCAGAGATGTGAGCACATGGAAGCCATTTGCAGAAAATATCTGTTTACTTCTACAATTGACATAATACAGAAGCAGAGGGTAGAGGTTCAACAAGTTGCCTTTCTGAAGCCTTCCTTTTATTACTACTGGCAAGTACATTTGTTGGAAAAAAAATGGAAATTCTGGAAAGTAATGAAGAGATAAACCCACTGTCTCTGAAAGGGTATGTAACACCCAAGATTTACAGTAATAAGAGAGTTTATCTGGGGTCGAATTCTGGTGAGAAATACTCAAGACCTGTTCACCTCTTTGCATTGAAGGTAATTGATTAGAAAGCATTGTGCTTTCAATTGCCAAAGAATGAAAGCAACCCAAGTGTCCATCACCTAATGAGTGGATAAATAGAATGTGGTAATTACATACTATGGAATACTATTTATCCATAAAAAAGGAACCGAGTTCTAATATATGTGACAACATGGATGAACATTGAAGACATCATGTTGAAATAAGTCAGACACAAAAGGACAAATGTTGTATGGTCTCACTGATATGAAATAATTAGAACAAACTCATAGAGTCAGAATCTGGAGTGTAGATTACCAGGAGCCAAGTTGAGGTTAGGGAATAGGGAGTTAATGCTTGAGTTGTGCAGAGTTTCTATTTGAGTTGATTGTAAAGTTTTGGTAATGGATGGTGGTGATGATAGCACAACATTTTGTATCTAATTAACAGCACTGAATTATGTGGTTAAATAAGGGAACTTATAACAGTGAACTCTATTGTAATTGATAGACTATCATTAACAGTATAATTATATTTAATAGTACAGTTATAAAAACATTCTTTCATGAATTATAACAAATATACCACACTGAAGCACATGATAGTACTGTATGTATTTTATGCATGACTGTTCTGTAAACCTATAACTTTTCTAATAAAAAAGAATGAAAGAAAAAAGCATCGTGTCTTAGTTTAGACTTTTGTATGTCTCCTACCAATGATTTATTGCTAAAGCCTTCAAATTTATCTTTCTATGTTCAATTTCTCTCTTTCCCAGTCAATCTAACCTACATCCTGCCACTAGAGCAATCTTTAAAATTTCAGATCTGACCGTAATATTCCCTGTCTTGAAATTTTGTAATGGTTGTTATCCATTGCCCAGTAAAAGAGTTGAAAACTTGTGCTCTGTTGGTTGGAAGCAGTGTTCAAGCTCTTTTTCTTTTCTTTCTTTTTTTTTTGTGCACACATAGTGTGAGTCTGAAAAATCATGTAATAATAGCCAACAATTAATTTGGGGAATTTCATAGAAAAATCTAGATATTCTGCTATGGTTGAAAAACTGAAAGCTCTAGCAACACCAACTTTGGATTCTGTATGAAAATAATTGCAGTGTCCCATTTAGAAAGGCCTAACTCTACAGTTTCCCATAGGGCTTGTTCTAGTTTGCTAGCTGCTGGAATGCAATATACCAGAAATGGAATGGCTTTTAAAAAGGGGAATTTAATAAGTTGTTAATTTACAGTTTTAAGGCCGAGAAAATGTCCCAATTAAAACAAGTCTATAGAAATGTCCAATCAAAGGCATCCAGGGAAAGATACCTTGGTTCAAAAAGGCCAATGAAGTTCAGGGTTTCTCTCTCAAGTGAGAAGGCACATGGCGAACACAGTCAGGGCTTCTTTCTCGGCTGGAAGGGCACGTGGTGAACATGGCATCATCTGCTAGCTTTCTCTCCTGGCTTCCGGTTTCATGAAGCTCCCCGGGAGGCGTTTTCCTTCTTCATCTCCAAAGGTCACTGGCTGGTGGACTCTCTGCTTCATGGTGTTGCAGCATTCTCTGCTCTCTCTGAATCTCTCATTCTCCAAAATATTTCCTCTCTTATAGGACTCCAATAAACCAATCAAGACCCATCCAAATGGGTGGAGACATGTCGTCCCCTAATCCAGTTTAACAACCATTCTTGACTAAATCACATCATCCCGGGAGGTGATCCGATCACAGTTTCAAACATATTGAACAGAGATTATTCTACCTTTATGAAATGGGACTTATATTAAAACATGGCTTTTCTTAAGGGGCAAACTTCCTTTCAAACCAGCACAGGGCTCTACACTTCCTGTCTTCTTTTCTCATTTACATGCCCTCATTTTGCTTATAATATGATTTGCTTGGTATTTAGAGGCATTTTAATTTCTGCTCTTGGGTGGTGGGCTCAAATCTAGCTCCTGAGCTTCATATAAAAAACCATCATGATCTAACTCTTATCAACTTTTTTAGTCTCATTTCTCACATTTTTTCCTTTTGCCCTTTATACTCCACAAATGCAGGTTCCATAAGACATTATGTAGTTTTACCATTGCTAAGGCTTTTCCATCAATCTGAAAATCCTTCTGCACTTAAACCATTCCTTCTTTCTGGAAAGTGTTTCCTAATTTCCTTACAGCTAACCATTCCTTCTTGGTTTTCTTCTGAGCTTTGACATACTCCCATGGCTGATTATTTTACTCTATGTTTCACTTATGTGTATAAAATGAGAAACTTTTTTATGAGAAGCTGGTATAAAATTCCTTGTGGAGAGATCAAAGCCTTGGAAGAGGAGAAGCTTTGGTAAGCTTGCTCAGGAGCTAAAACTAAGCATCAAGGACTGGGATGGTAGAAGGAAGTTTTTCAGGATTCAGAGAAACCAAAGGAGCCTCTACATGAATTACCATTACAGAAGGGGAATATGACTCTGCTGGTGGGTCCAGAAGGGTAAAATTGAGAAGGATAAAAGGAGAGGAAACTTGAAAGGAAGAGAGAAATTTCAAATGTGTTAAGTGAAAACCACATGAAGAACTAAATATAGAATTAATTTAAAAGAATTTTTTAAAAAAGATTGACCTGGGGAATGAACTAGGAGTGGAAAGCAGTGGAGTGGGGACAATGGTGTTTTTTGGTTTTTAACCATAAGCCTTCCGTAGTTTTTGACTTTTAAAAATCAAATACATGTAATTTGTTTGATAAATTATTTAAAAATTGTACTTAGGAAAACATAAATGTAATAATCAATTGTATGTGTTGAGATCCTTCTCCAAGGGCTCACAAATCTCCATAAAAACTCTTAAGGGAAGAAAATAACCAAATTTGGAGTCATTGTTTTACTTATGGAAATCAGTGAGGTCACTGGGTTCCAAAGTTCTGACTTATATGAGACCAGATATGTCAACTTGTGAAGATGAAAGAACAACTATTTTAGTTACATTTATATTTTCTACAAGTTTAAAGGAATTTATGAAACTAAAACATTAAAAAAGAAATAACACATCAGAAGAGTTGGGATAAAAAACAACAATCTCCAGCTGTATTAGCTAGGGTTCTCTGGAGAAATAGAATCAGCAGGAGATATCTATAAATATAAAAGTGTCTTACATAACTTTGGGGATATAGAGTCCAAGGTCTGAAGGGCTGCCTGTGAGCTGGCAGCTCCTATGCAGGTACTCAGTGAACTGTCAGGAGAGGCTGGCTGGACAACCATGGGGATGTAAGGGTCCAAGATCTGCAGGGCAGGCTGCAAGCTGCCTCCAGTGAAGGTCCTCAATGAACTCTCAGGAGAGGCTGGCTGGCTGAAGCAGGAAGAGTGACTGTCTCTTCTGAATCCTCCTTAAAAGTCTTCCAGTGATTAGACTAAGTGTACTCATTGCAGAAGACACTCCCCTTAGCTGATTACAAATGCAATCAGCTGTGGATGCTGCCAACACGATCATGATTTAGGTCCATGAAACGTCCTCATAGCAACAGACAGGCCAGCACTTGCCCATCCAGACAACCAGGCACCATCACCTGGCCAACTTGACCCATGAACCTAACAATGATACCACCCTACCATTTTCTATCCCTGGTCTCATTCTCCAGGGTCAACCTCTCTTAATTCTTTCAATCTAATTCTGTACTTAGCTCTTCAGGTAGTTTTCTTCATATTCCCAAATAATACTGTTTTAGTTGCTAAGGGCTGCTGAAAGCAATATACCATAAAAAGGGCTGGCTTTTAGCAATGGGAATTCTTTAGCTTCCAAGCTTACAGTTTTAAGGTTGTGAAAATGTCCAAATCAAAGCATCATTCAAGCAATGCTTTCTTCTTGAAGACAGGCTGCCAGCAATTCTGGCCTTCTCTGTTATATGGTAAGGCACATGATGGTGTCTACTGCTTTCTCTCTTTTACATGCTTCTTTGTTTTCAGCTTCTTGCTTCCATGACTTTCTTTCTAGTCAATCTGTTTATAAAGGACTCCAGTAAGAGGATTAAGACCCACCCTGGGACATGTCTTAACTGAAGTAACCTTCTGAAAAGGTCCGATTTATGATAGATTTATACCCACAGTAATGGATTAACATTAAAAACATGATTTTCTGTGGTACATATAGTTTCAAATCACCACAAATATGCTAACATCAATATAGCAGATTACATTTTCCCAAGATGACTACAATGGTATCTCCTGTCTCACATATTCTCTAGCAACTTGACATTCTCCTATCATAAGAATGGAGTCTCATGCCCCCTCCCCTTGAAACTTGGCAGACTTTTTTGATTGTCTTGACCAAGAATATTGTGGAAGTGATGTTATGTGACTTCCAGTGCCAGGTCATGAAATGCCATGAGTTCTGCCCTATTCTCTTGGAATTCTTGTTCTTGAAACCTAGCCACCATGCTGTGAGGAAGCCCAAGCTACATGTAGAGTAGTACATGTGGAAAGGAACTGAGGCCTTGGCTCTCAGCCCTGGCAGAGCTCCATATGACAATCAACACAATTTTGTCATGCATGTGCATGAATCATATTGAAAGTGGATGCTCAGATCCTAATTGAGCCTTCTAGTTGATGCTATATTATGAAGCTATTGCCATGTCCTTCCCTAACTACAGATTTGTGGAAAATAAATAGTTGCTATTGTTTTAAGCCACAGATATTTCATAGTGTTCTAGTTTGCAAGCTGCCAGAATGCAATACACTAGAAACAGAATGGCTTTTTTTAAAAAGGGGAATTTATTAAGTTGCAAGTTTACAGTTCAAGGCCATGAAGATATCCAAATTAAAGCAAGGCTATAAATCTAAGGCATCCAGGAAAAGATACCTTGGTTAAAGAAAGCTGATGAAACTTAGGGTTTCTCTCTCAGCTGGAAAGGCACATGGAGACATCTGCTAGTTTTCTTTCCAGGCTTTTTCAACGGCTTGCCCGGGGCTTTGTCCTTTCTCTCGGCTCTGTCAGTTCTGGTGGCTCTTTTCAAATTTTTTTCTCCTCTAAAGGATTCCAGTAAGCTAATCAAGACCTACTTGGAATGGGTGGAGTCACATCTCCAGCTAATCGAAGTTAATACCCACAACTGGGTGTGTCACATCTCCCTGGAGAAAATCTAATCAAAAGATTCCAATCTACAGTACTGAATAGGAATTATTCAGAAATCCACAAGATTGGATCAGAATTAAAACATGGCTTTTCTGGAGTAAAGAATAGATTCAAACCAGCACACATAGTTACTAGTTTTGATTTATCGATTTGAGACTTGGTGTATTACTGCTGGACTATAAGCTGATTTAGCACACTTATCATTGTTTTCATTTCTCAGTCTGTTGTAATTTCTGCTAGACAATTATTTCATCCTTTCTTTTTTTTCTGTTCTCTTTTCCTGTGACCTCTATTAGTAGGATGTTGGATTTCCTAGGTTGATCTTCTGTGTCTCTTGTTTTGTCCATATGTATATATATATAGTTTTCCTTTCTGGGAGATTTTTCAATTTTATTTTTCAATCCTTCTATTAACTGTTTTCCCCCAACAAAGATAGTTTTAATTTCCATGGCTCTTCTTATTTTCTGACAGTTTAATTTCATGGCACTGTGTCCTTGTTTTCTGGATGCAATATCTATACAAATTTAAAGATAATTGAGTTTTAAAAAGTAATTATTTTCTGATCATGAATTTTATGTTTATTATTATTTTTGTTTATCTGGATTTTTTTGCCATATTATATTTTTCCTCAAATTTTGATTGCCATGACTTGTCCATTCTCATTTAAGAATGATTCAATAGCACTTTTGAAAATTTCTATATAAAATTTCATTAATTGAGATATTTTAAAAATGTTTTTTGTATTGTGAAATATAACATATATACAAAAAAAGCTATATATTTCTAAGCACATTTTAACAAGTATTTATAGAACAGATTTTAAAGTTTGGTATGGGTTACAGTTCCATGATTTTTTGTTTTTTCTTTTAGTTGCTCCAAGACACTGGCGACCAAAAGAAATATCAATATAATGATTCAGCACTCCTACTCATCTGTTGACTCCTACCTTCTCTGTATAACTCCACCATCATCTTTGATCTTTTTCCACTCTTAAGGGGTATTTGAGCTATGCCCATTCTAACTTTTTCATGTCAATAATATAGGATAGGGGATGGAACTAGTTGATGTTCTGGAAAGGCTGGCCCGTCTACATTTCAGGACTTCTCTGGTCCAGGGACCCATCTGGGGGTTGTAGGTTTTTGTTCCTAGCGCATGGAACCTTTGTAGAATCTTATATAATGCCCTAGGTATTCTTTAGAATTGGCAAGGCATTACTTTTTTTTTTTTTGCATGGGCAAGCATCAGGAATTGAACCCACGTTTCCGGCATGGCAGGTGAGAATTCTGCCTGCTGAGCCACTGTCGCACCACCTAAGGCATTATTTTTAATAATAAAAGATGGGCTGCAATCCAAATATTTATCAATATTTACACCCAGTAAATAAATTAGAGCTCATCTACAAAAAAATGATGATGTTTTCCGTGTACTATTAAGTAAACAGAGAAGGTGCAGAAGTCTGTATTGTATGCTAATTTTTAAATGAAGATTTGGATATATTATATTTTCTTGTATTTACATAAAAACCACAGAAGTATATCTAAGAAATCACCATTGAGATGGGTGTGGATTGGTCTGGATGGATGGGGAAAAGTGAGAGAGTATTTTACCTGTTTTCTTTTTATATCATTTGCTTTTTGATTCAAAATCATGCAACTTTGATTTTTTTAAACAAGAAGAATTATGCAATAGAAAATTAGATTTCTGTAGATGTGAGTGAGGTTTTTTGACCACTTTGTATGAAAGTGAGTGGCCAGGGAGCCTGCTGTTAAGCTGAGGGTTTCCTAAATTCTAAAATAGGGAGAGATTTGTTGTGCAGCATCAATATTCACATTGCTGGTTTTGGTTCTTCTTGGGAAGTTCAACCTTCTTCATTGGAGATAAATCATTTTTACTTTTCATGCTGCTGGGGGATGGGTGTTGTCTGGCTACTGAGCATTAAGCTGAGCATTAAGCTCAAGGAAGTGGGGATGGGGAGGAAGCCAATCTGTGCACATAAAATTAGTCTCTGTTCAGCTTGGTCTTGCACTCTCGCCCTCCATGGTAATCAGCATTCCTGAGTGAATAGCCTCTCTGGGCCTATTCTGGGAAGACTGTTTCCAATCTTATCTACGGTCTTCTCTATATGTATTCCAGACTGGGGTTTCCTCTGCCCTACTTCATTAGTTACAGGTCTTCTAACTTCCAGAAGTTTATTGCTGATGTATCTCCTTTCGCCTCTATTCTCTCTGTTTTATTTGGAGTTTATAGCTTTATTTCCTTTCATTTTATTATTAATAAAACCTATCATTTTATTATGGCTTTGGGAGGGAGAGGAAGTAAATATGGGTAGTTGACCATCTTGAATAGAAAGTGGTACATTAATTTGCCTCTCTTCATCTCCTCACTATTCTGGAAGGTTCTTAAGAGTAGGGAAATTTATTATTGATTTTTATATACCCAGAGTATATCAATCACTGTCCAATGAGAAGAACAAAGAAACCATCCTAAGTATTTTAGCGAATGGAGCTTAATATAGAGACTTGATTGCACAGGTGTTAGAGAGCTGAAAGAACAAAAAGGAAGCACTGAACTTTGCCAGAAATAATTACTAAGGAGTCTGCTATCCACCCTGGCACCTTTTCCCTGGGTAACTAAAGGGAGGAGTTCAGGGCTGTCAAAAGCTAGAACCTCCAAACAGGGGACCTGTGGACCTGGGGCTTTGGCCTCTGAGGAGTGATTACAACCAGTTGCAGCAGGATCTCTGAGGGCCTGAGATGAGGCCGGTTATAGGGGTTTCCAGAAGAAACAACTATTAATGTTCGCGAGGTGAAGTGCCACTGCTAGATTGCTACTTAAAGGAACAGTAAGCCAAAGGGAAGAAAGAAGTTCTTTGTCTCCTCACCCTGTTTTCAATTCTCTCTGTTGTATAAAACTTAACAGGGGGTGGGCCACAGTGGCTCAGCAGGTAAGAATGTTTGCCTGCCATGCCCGAGGACCCGGGTTCGATTCCCGGTGCCTGCCCATGTTAAAAAAAAAAAAACAAATAAAACCCAAAACTTAACAGGAAGCTAGCTGGTGAAGGAGTGTGAGATATATCATTGACACAATCCTGTATCACAAAGCAGAGTGGATCAAGAGTTGAGAGAAAAAAGCAAACAGACAGCACAAAGGCCCCGGCACAGATCCACATTTGTACCCCAGATCTTTCTTAAGAGTTTCAGACTTGTATTTCTGACTGTTTATCAGTTATCATCTTTTGGTTGTCCTGTGGGGGTAACAAAGGCAAATGCAAAAAATTAACTACTAGGTACAAATCAATTTCTCTACATCTCACAGTCCCTAAATTGCTATCTGTCAGCTTTGAGTTGAATTATGAAAACAGAAATAAAGAGTTAATTTCCAGAAGAAAGTATTTACTAAAATAGAATGAATTATCTTTTTGCCAAAAGTTGCTTTTCTGTGTTCTTTTTCTTTTTTAATTTTTAAAAATTAATTTAAAAATTTTTCCTTTTATTTATTATTTAATTTTTAAAATTTTTTTCTAAGACAAGCAACAAATGCGAACATTCTTAACATATGATCATTCCGTTTTACATATGTAATCAGTAATTCACAATATCATCACATAGTTGTATATTCATCCTCATGATCATTTCTTAGAACATCTGCATCAATTCAGAAAAAGAAATAAAAAGAAAATAGAAAAAAATTTCATATATACCATACCCCTTACCCTTCCCTTTCATTGATCACTAGCATATCAATCTACTAAATTTATTTTGACATTTGTTCCCCCATTATTTATTTTTATTCCATATGTTTTACTCATCCGTTGATAAGGTAGATAAAAGAAGCATCAGACACAAGGTTTTCACAGTCACACAGTTACATTGTGAAAGCTTTATCATTATATAATCATCTTCCAGAAAAATGGTTACTGGAACATAGCTCTACATTTTCAGGCAGTTCCCTCCAGCCTCTCCATTACATCTTGACTAACAAGGTGATATCTATTTAATGCCTAAGAATTAGGCACACAGTAGCCTCTCGACTCTGTTTGGAATCTTTCAGCCATTGACACTTTATTTTGTCTCATTTTTCTCTTCCCCCTTTTGGTCCAGAAGGTTTTCTCATTCCCTTCATGCTGAGTCCCAGCTCATTCTAGGATTTCTGTCCCACATTGCCAGGAAGGTCCACACCCCTGGGAGTCATGTCTCACGTAGCCAGGGGAAGGGCGGTGAGTTTGCTTGTTGTGTTGGTTGGAGAGAGAGTCCACATCTGAGCAACAAGAGGGTCTCTTGGGGGTGACTCTTAGGCCTAATTTTAAGTAGGTGTAGCCTATCCTTTGCAGGGCTAAGTTTCATATGAACAAACCCCAAGATTGGGCACTCAGCCTATTGCTTTGGTTGTCCCCACTGCTTGTGAGAATATCAAGAATTCTCCACTTGGGGAAGTTGAATTTTCCCCCTTTCTCACCATTTCCCCAAGGGGACTATGCAAATACTTTTTTTTTTTAATAATTTTTTATTAATTAAAACAAAATTACACAAAAAGCAAACATCCTTAATATATGCTCATTCTGCAAATACTTTTTTACTCACTGTTCAAATCACTCTGGGGTTTATTGGAGCATCACTCTGGACAAACCTACAAAATCTTATGCCCTACTCAAGTTTCCATGTACTTGTGGTGTTCAGTTATGCTGTCCACATAAGTTATATTAGGAACTGCACTGGTCAAAATATAAATTTGTACCAAATAAACATTATTTTTGCTTCAGTCTCATACATAAGTTAAAATTGTAAAATATTAATTACCATCTATTTTCAACACCCTGCAGTAATGACATTCCTTTGTTCTTCCTCATGCCAAAACATTTTTAAATTGGTACATTTAGTCACTATCATTATACACTCTAGGCATTCCTAGATTATACCATCTCAGTCTTTATCATCTATCTTTCTTTCTGATTTCATTTGTGTTCCCAGCCCTCCCCTCTCTATCATTCTCACATTCAGCTTGATTCAGTGTTCTAACATAATTGTATGAACAATTATGTTATTATCATAATTGTCATGAACAATTATGTTAGGTAATATTGTGCTATCCATTTCTGAGTTTTCACAATCAGTCCTGTTGCACAATCTGTATCCCTTCAGCTCCAATTACCCAATATCTTACCCTATTTCTATCTCCTGATGGTCTCTGTTACCAATGAAATTCTCAAGTTTATTTACTAATGTCAGTTCATATCAGTGAGCCCATACAGTATTTGTCCTATTGTTTCTGGCTAATCTCACTCAGCATAATGTCCTTAAGGTCTATCCATGTTGTTACATACTTCATAACTTTATTCTGTCTTACAGCTACATAATATTCCATCGTATGTGTATACCACAGCTTGTGTAGCCACTCATCTGTTGATGGATATTTGGGCTGTTTCCATCTCTTGGCAACTGTAAATAATGCTGCTATAAACATTGGTGTGCAAATGTCCACTTGTGTCCTTGCCCTTATGTCCTCAGAGTAGATACCTAGCAATGGTATTGCTGGACCATATAGCAATTCTATACTTAGCTTCCTGAGGAACTGCCAAACTGCCTTCCATAGCAGTTGTACCATTTGACATTCCCACCAACAGTGGATAAGTGTACCTCTTTCTCCACATCCTCTCCAGCACTTCTTGTTTTCTGTTTTACTGATAATGGTCATTCTGGTGGGTGTGAGATGATATCTCATTGTGGTTTTGATTTGCATTTCCCTAATAGCCAGGGAAGTTGAGCGTCTTTTCATGTGCCTTTTGGCCATTTGTATTTCCTCTTCTGAGAATTGTCTGTTTTTCCCATTTTGTAATTGGGTTGTCTGTGTTTTTGTTGTTGAGTTGAACAATCTGTTTATATATTCTGGATATAATATATAAGGTCTGATATATCAGACCTTTATCTGATATATCATTTCCAAATATTGTCTCCTATTGTGTAGGCTGTGTTTCTACTTTGTTGACAAAGTTCTTTGATGCACAAAGTGTTTAATTTTGAGGAGTTCCCATTTCTTTCTTTCTTTCTTTCTTCAATGCTTGTGCTTTGGGTGTAAGGTCTAGGAAACCACCTCCTATTATAAGATTTATAAGATATTTCCCTACATTTTCTTCTAACAGTTTTATGGTCTTAGATCTAATGTTTAGGTCTTTAAACCATTTTGAGTTAATTTTTGTATAGGGTGTGAAATTTGGATCCACTTTCATTCCTTTGCATATGGATATCTAGTTCTCTAGGCACCATTTATTGAAGAGACTGTTCTGTCCCAGGTGAGTTGGCTTGACTGCCTTATCAAAGATTAATTGTCCATAGATGAGAAGGTCTATATCTGAACACTCTATTCAATTCCATTGGTCAGTATATCTATCTTTATGCCAGTACCATGCTGTTTTGACCACTGTAGCTTCATAATACACCTTAAAGTCAGGTAGTTGAGACCTCCGACTTCATTTTTCTTTCTCAGGATACTTTGAGCTATTTGGGGCACCCTGCCCTTCCAGATAAATTTGGTTATTGATTTTTCTATTTCTGAAAAGTAAGTTTTTGGGATTTTAATTGGTATTGCATTGAATCTATAAATCAATTTAGGTAGAATTGACATCTTAACTATATTTAGTCTTCCAATCCATGAACATGGTGTCCCTCCATTTATTTAGGTCTTCTGTGAGTAGTTTTAACAATTTCTTGTAGTTTTATTTGTATAGGTCTTTTGTCACTTTAGTTAAATTTATTCCTAAACATTTTATTCATTTGGTTGCAATTGTACATGGAATTTTTTTCTTGATTTCCCCCTGAGATTGTTCATTACTAGTGTATAGAAACACTACAGATTTTTGGGTGTTGATCTTGTAACGTGCCACTTTGCTGTACTCATTTATTAACTCTAGTAGTTTCACTGTGGATTTTTCGGAGTTTTCAACATATAGTATCACATCATCTGCAAACAGTGAGAGTTTTACTTCTTCCTTTCCAATTTTGCTGCCTTGTATATCTCTTTCTTGTCTAATTGCTCTGGCTAGAACTTCCAACATAATGTTGAATAATAATGGTGATAGTGGACATCCTTGTCTTGTTCCTGAACTTAGGGGGAAAGTTTTCAGTTTTTCACCATTGAGGATGATGTTAGTTGTGGGTTTTTCATATATTCCCTTTATCATGTTGAGGAAGTTCTCTTCTATTCCTATCCTTTCAAGTGTTTCAACAGGAAAGGATGTTAAATTTTGTCAAATGCCTTTTCTGCATCAATGGAGATGATCATGTGGTTGTTCTGCTTTGATTTGTTGATATAGTGTGTTACATTAATTGATTTTCTTATGTTGAACCATCCTTGCATACCTGGAATGAATCCTACTTGGTCATGGTGATATGTAATTCTTTTAATGTGCTGCTGGATTTGATTTGCTAGAATTTTGTTGAGGATTTTTGCATCTATATTCATTAGAGATTGGTCTGTAGTTTTCTTTTTTTGTAATATCTTTGTCTGGCTTTGGTATGAGGGTGATGTTGGCTTCATAGAATGAGTTAGGTAGTTTTCCTTCCTCTTCAATTTTTTTTGAAGAGTTTGAGCAGGAATGGTACTAATTTTTTCTGGAATGTTTGGTAGAATTCACATGTGAAGCCATCTGGTCCTGGACTTTTCTTTTTGGGGAGCTTCTTAATGACTGATTCAATTTCTTTACTTGTGATTGGTTTGTTGAGGTCGTCTATTTCTTCTCAAGTCAATGTTTGTTGTTCATGCCTTTCTAGAAAGTTGTCCATTTCATCTACACTGTCGAGTTTAATAGTATAAAGTTGTTCATAGTATCATCTCTTTACTCCCTTTATTTCCTTAGGGTAAGTGGTTATGTCTCCTCTTCCATTTCTGATTTTATTTATTTGCATCCTCTCTCTTCTTCTTTTTGCCAACCTTGCTAAGGATCCATCAATATTATTGATTTTCTCATAGAAACAACTTCTGGTTTTGTTGATTTTTTCAATTGTTTTCATGTTCTCAATTTCATTTATTTCTGCTCTAATCTTCATTATTTCTTTCCTTTTGCTTACTTTGGGGCTAGTTTGCTGTTCTTTCTCTAGTTCTTCCAAGTGGACAGTTTATTCCTCGATTTTTGCCCCTTCTTCTTTTTTAATACAGGCATTTAGGACAATACATTTCCCTCTTAGCACTGCCTTTGCTGCATCCCATAAATTTTGATATGCTGTGTTTTCATTTTCATTTGCCTCGAGATAGTTACTGATTTCTCTTGTAATTTCTTCCTCAACCCACTGGTTGTTTAAGAGTGTGTTGTTGAGCTCCATATATTTGTGAATTTTCTGGCACTCTGCCTATTATTGATTTCCAACTTCATTCCTTTAGGATCTGAGAAAGTGCTTTGTATGATTTCAATCATTTTAAATTTATTGAGACTTGCTTTGTGACCCAGCATATGGCCTATCCTTGAGAATGATCCATGAGCACTTGAGAAAAAGGTGTATCCTGCTGTTGTGGGGTGTAATGTTCTATAAATGTCTGTGAAGTCTAGCTCATTTATTGTATTATTCAAATTCTCTGTTTCTTTATTGATTCTCCATCTAGAGATGAGAGTGGGGAATTGAAGTCTCCAACAATTATGGTAGATGTGTCTATTTCTCTTTTCAGTGTTTTCAGAGTTTGTCTCATGTATTTTGGAGCCTTCAGGCTCGGTGCATAAATATTTATGATTGTTATGTCTTCTTGTTGAATTGTTCCTTTTATTAATACATAGTGTCCTTCTTTGTCTCTTTTAGTTGTTTTACATTTGAAGTCTAATTTGTTGGATATTAGTATAGCTAGTCTTGCTCTTTTCTGATTGTTATTTGCATGAAATATCTTTTCCCAACCTTTCACTTTCTACCTATTTATCCTTGGGTCTAAGATGCATTTCTTGTAGACAGTATATAGATGGGTCCTGTTTTTTAATCCATTCTGCCATTCTATGTCTTTTGATTGGGGAGTTTAATCTATTAACATTTAGTTTTATTACTGTATGGGTGGTACTTTCTTCCACCATTTTGCCTTTTGGATTTTATATATCATATCTAATTTTGCTTCTTTTTACCTTTACTGACAATCTTCATTTCTACACTCTTCTCCACACCTCTCTCTCCTGTCTTTTCATATCTGCCTCTAGTGCTCCCTTTAGTATTTCTTGCAGAGCCGGTCTCCTGGTCAGAAATTCTCTCAGTGATTTTTTTTGTCTGAAAATGTTTTAATTTCTCCTTTATTTTTGGAGGACGATTTTGCTGGGTATAGAATTCTTGGTTGGCAGTTTTTCTCTTTTAATAATTTAAATATATCATCTCACTGTCTTCTCACCTACATGGTTTCTGCTGAGAAATTTATGCATAGTCTTATTGGGCTTGCCTCATATGTGATAGATTGCTTTTCTCTTGTTGCTTTCAAGTTTCTCTCTTTCTCTTTGACATCTGACATTCTGATTAGTAAGTGTCTTGGAGTATGTCTATTTGGATCTATCCTGATTGAGGTACGCTGCATTTCTTGGATCTGTAATTTTAAGTTTTTCATAAGAGTTGGGAAATTTTCAGTGATAATTACTTTTTCTCCTCCTTTTCCTGTCTCTTCTCCTTCTGGGACACCCACAACATGTATATTCATGCACTTCATGTTGTCATTCAATTCCCTGAGTCCCTGGTCATATTTTTCCATTCTTTTCCCTATATTTTCTTTTGCTTGTTGGATTTCAGATGTCCCATCCTCCAGTTCACTAATCCTATCTTCTGCCTCATGAAATCTGACATTGTAGGTTTCCATTGATTTTTCATCTCTTCTACTGTGCCTTTCATTCCCATAAATTCTGTGATTTGTTTTATCAGACTTTTGATTTCTTCTTTTTGTTCATCCCTTGCCTTTTTTTATATCCTCCCTCAATTCACTGATTTGATATTTGATGAGTTTTTCCATGTCTGTTCTAACATTCTGAATTAATTTTTTCAACTCCTGTATCTCATTTGAATTATTGGGTTGTTCCTTTGATTAGGCTATTTCTTTAATTTTCCTAGTGTGGTTCATTATTCTTTTGCTGATGTCTAGGCATTTAATTACCCTAATTAGTTTATTCTGGAGATTATTTTCACTTCTATTACCTAGGATTTTCGTGCTGGATAACTTTGTTGTCTATCTGTTCTTTGACATTCAGTTCAGCTTATTCTGAACCACTAGCTTAGGTTTTGTTTAACAGATCAGAATTTTTCAGTTCTTGTTTTCTTGTTTCTTGCCCTGCCTATATGGTGCCTTTCCCTGCCCCCCACACTTAGGAGGATCTTCTTAGGTATTATAGACCCCAGCCAGATTTTCCCAGACCAAGCTGGCCTCCTGTCAGGAGGAAAGAGTCACCTGCATCAGTTTTCCCTGAGGATGAGACCCAGCAGGTTGAAAGACTTTCCTATGAAGTCTCTGGACTCATGTGTTTTTCCTATCCTGCCCAGTATGTGGCTCTTTTCTGCCTGTAGGTCCCACCAGCATAATGTGATGTGGTGCCTTTAATTTCAGCGGACTCTCCCTGCTGGTGGCATGGTGGAGACAGAGGAGAGGATGTAGGCTGGTTTTAATGGCTTCAAATTACCAAGCCCTGGTGTCTGAATTCCTTGAGAGAGGGATTCCACCTGAGTTGGGCTTCACCCCTCCCCTGGGGAAGGCACAGGCTCCAGACAAGCCCTCAAACAAGCTTGTTTCTGCCTATGCCTGGGGCAGTTGAAGCCTCAGAAACCCTGCCACTGTATCCAAAGGCAGTCAAGCCTTTGTAGAAACACAGCCACAAAAAAGAGAGAGAAAAATCCTTCTCAGAGCAGGACCTCTGTTCCTCGGGTTTGCCAGTCAAGAGCATAAGTTGGTATGTTGCTTTGTGTACCTTCAGATCCTATGTTCCCTCTCCTTTCCTTCAGGGCCCAGACCCTTTCAAGTATTATGTGGTATCCAATTCAAAAAACCTCTGTTCCTTTTTCTCTTTTTTCTTTTTCCATCAGCCCTGCCCCCTCGGTGCAGGGACAAAAATCAGCAACCTCTGCTTTGACAAGGATCAGCTGAGCTGGGGCCCTATTTTTAGTAGTCAGAATTTGTTAATTAATTCCACAATTGGAGCTTAGTTGTGCTCAGCCCCTGCTGCTGGTAAAGTCTCTTTCCTTTCCCCTCTAGGAAGCAGTCTGTGGGGGAGGGGTGCTGGCTGCTGCGACTTGTGGAACTCTCGGTTCTGGGGAGGCTCGCAGCTGGTTCAGTTGGTCCAGACTGGGGTACACTGTATGTCTGGTCACTGACATGGCCCCAGTAGTTGTTCTGTACTGTTCCTGGCTCTTTAGTAGCTTTTCTGGAAGATGAAGTAAATCCCACACCTCACTAAGCCACTATCTTCCAGCCCCTTTTCTGTGTTCTTAACTCCATAAAGAACAGCATTGTCCGGTTACCAAAGCCCACTCAGGAGTCATTCTCCACAACTTGTTCTCCCTTGATCCCTGCATCCCAGCCTTTAAGTCTTGTCAGTTTTACTACTTAGGGTCTTTTAAATCCATCTCTGCTAAGGTACTTCTGCTATTGCCTGTATAGGGCCCCAGTGAAATTTTCTCTGGACCACTGCAATTTCCCTGGATTGATCTCCCAATTACTGTCTCATCCTTCTTACACCCATTCTTCTGTTGATGGACAGAGTGATTAAAAGGAAACAAAACAAAACATCTGATCAGATCAATGTCAAAGTTTTATCCTTCAATGGATAAAGATTTTAGTGGTTTATAATTCTTTAAGACCAACCTAAACTGCAGAGTGGAGAAGTGTATAGTAGTGTCAACAACAAACAGAAGATAGAGAAAAGGCTCCTGGCCTCTGAAGAACAGGAAGAGAGGATAAACAAATAGGCTGAAGCTAAACACTGTCTCCTCATTGGACCCATTGCACCCATGCAGGAAGAGGGATTTTGGAAAAACTGTTAATAGGTTGCAATACATGGAATATATGAGAGAAAGACTTAGGTGGGGCTCTTAAATATTCAGACAATGTGAAGGTCTGACTGCGTTCAGAGCAAGGGTTGCGTTATGGAATCTATTTTTGCATTAATCTTCTCTAATTGCAATAAAATTAGTTACAAAGAAAATTTGCATAATAGTGAACAAAATTGATCTTTTTTTCTCATGTTATGCATATTCCCATTAAACCATCATTCTAGCAAAATGTTTGAGAGAGAGAAAAAGAATTGTAACTCCTCCAAGACAAGAGATTTGTTGTTTTTTGCCATTAATAAACCCAAGTGACAAACCAATATCTATACATCATGATATGCCCATGAACATGTTTGAAATTATTGAATACCCATTATGTGCAAACATTGAGAAAGGGCTAGAGAAACAGAGGGAAAAGATTGATCTTGAGGCTTAGAAATTGATAAGGTGAGATAAAAGGAACATAAGGTAAAGATTGGAATGAGAAGAGAGGAAAACAAAACTGGAATCATAGCTTTAGTTTCTGTTGAGTTGGGAAGCAACAGAATTTTTGCATTAATGTGAAGGAAATTAATTTTATAAATCCCAGAAGTATCTGGAACAATTCTGTTAAAAGATGTAAAGAAAGAGACCCTAGTTGATTTTGTAAAGGAGGGGGAAAAGTAAAAAACAGGGAATGTAGTTATGATTCCTTTTGGTAGTTCAGGAGAAGGTCAAATAAAGTTGCAAAAAATTTAGCAGAGTTGCTTTTTTTGTTGTTGTGGATTTAATATTGAGAGAGGCATCACTATTTTGATGCCTGGGATGGCAGTTTTTGACATCTGCAAAAATGATCCTGAAATAAGAACAGTGCAGACTTTGCTGAAGGCATATAAATTATGGTATATGGGTTAGATTTGCCTTCTACAGTCTGGTATATCTCCTGTTTTGAAAACAAGAGCACTGAAAATAAAGTAAGTAAAAGTATGAAAAGTTGACAGCTGATAAAAGTCAATGTGCTCATTTCTCAGTCTATCAGAAAAGCCTACAGTTCGACTATTAAAAAAAAAAAGAGGCAAAGCTTAATTTCCTGAGCAAGGAAATTTATCTCTTCAAGACAGATGATTTATGGTAAAGAGGCTCTAAATCTATTCAAAATTGTCTTGGACAGGGCTATACTTTTGAAGATGATAGTGATAAAAAAAGATAAGGAGGTAGCTAATTTAAAATAGCTATTTCATTGTGAGGTGGATAAAAATATTGCCATTAAAAGCTCATTCAGTAATGCTTTGAGCTTCAGTACATTTTAAAGTCTCAAAAATAAATAAAATCAGGACACATTTTTGCAGTATCAAAAGGTATTAGAATTAATAAAGGAACCATTTGTAGTTGAAAAATTAAATCAAAAGGAATCCCTGAACTTCCATTTACAGCCAAGCCAATATCAAATCCCACTGTAGTTATGTAGCCTGTGCCATGCTGGGTGGGATATGCATTGCACAAATCATCTGACCGAGGTGCCCAGCACCCAGGTGGCTGACAGCCTGGAGGAAGGAATGTCTTTTTCTCATTCATTTTCTCAGAGGGAAACATTTTTTTTTTGTAATTTATCCCCCCAGAAGGGCGCTTCTTCCTAATGCATTACGAAATTAGTAGCATAAATAAAGACCAGGACAAGTCTTTGGGTAGCTGTGATAAAACATTGGTCTAGAAATATGTGGGTCCAAGTTTAAGTCCTTCTTGCATCACTAATCAGGAGCGTGGCCTTGGTTCATCTAAGACTCAGTTTACTCATCTGCAAAATTGCCTTGATTATTCATAGTGTTACTGTGAGTGCTAAATGTGATAACATATGTGAAAGTGCCTTGTAAACTGTAAAGCACCTTTTAGTCTTCATTCAGTAAACATCTACTGAGTACTACTATGTGCCAGGCACTTTGTTAACCTCTGTAGATACTGAGCTGAAAGAGACACAGGCCTTGCTCTCAGAAGCTCGTAATTGGGAGAGCAGCTGAACCCACAGGTAATAATGCATTACCTATATAACATACCTATATAATATACCAACGTTGTAGGCAATAATGCATTTCCTATAACATTGTGACCTATAACATAGAAGATGCTACGGACTTGCAGAGGATTGAGTGTCCCTCTTAATATGAGATCTTTAGCTCCCTTGTGTTCCTCATGAGAAGTTTACATAATCAATTGAATGCCTGGATAGGAAAGTGGAAGACTCTAGTACTATATCACCTCTAGCACAAAATTTGCCTTTGTGCAAATTAGAAAAAGAAACCCCTTCTGAACAGTTAAACTTCAAAAAGTGCCCCCCACCCCACCCTACAAAGGCCAATCAGAAACACTCATCCCTTTGGATGGACCAGTTTAGCTCTGGGCCAGGGTATAAGGCCTGATGGTCAGAGGACTAGATTTGAGCTGCCTCTTACTCTTCTCTGAATCACTGAACATGATGGTCGACAGCAGTAGGTCTTTTTGTTTGTGCTTTTGAAGATTACTTTTTTTTTTTTTTTAAATCTGAGCAGAATACAGCACATGCAAAACTATGTGCATACAATTTAGGGGAAGGATTTAATTCTGTGTACTTGGCCTGTACAACAAGGTGGGAGGGGTGAGAGTACTTTAGAAAGACAGGGAAGAAGCCATGGGAAAAGCAATGTGTCACTGCCCACAAGGAACACAGAAAACACTTGGAGTTTTTAGAACAAGTGAGTTTAGGGCAGGTGATGAAATTGTTGAGAAGTCAATGGGATGGTGAGGCAATGGTTTGAATGGCTGACAATGGCAGGAAGTTGATGTCCCTCCCAGGCTGGAGTGATAGAGGGAGCAGCTAGTGCTATTCAGGGGCCAGGGTCATTCTATGGAATATGAAACCACACAGCGGACCTGTAGTAGGAGTTGGCACTGCAGAGGAGCCTGAACCACTGCTGGAGATGCTGCCAAAAGCAGAGAAAGAGGGGGTTAAACAGCTTATTTCTCTTTTCTTCTGGTTCTCCAGTCTCCCTCCAATACTTCCAGTGGCCACCCAACCTTAGATCTTCAAACAACTGGGGTACTGTGGACTCAGTAACACAGTCCTCACGAATCTGTTTCCACTGTTAACAAGAGCAGGCCGGGGGAGGGAAAGGGGTAGCATCTGAGGGCCAACAGGCTCAAGACTGGTACAATAGGAGAGAAGAAAATGTGAGAGTAAGATGAATAACCAAGAACTATGCAAGATTTTTTTTCTAAATAAAGTATTATAGAAAGATGCAGGATAGAGAAAGAGGGGCTCAGGATTTGTAGTTAAAATATATTGACATACAATGAATAATGAGGCTCTGTATTGAAGTGCAGAGAAAGGCCAACAAAATGAATATAAAAATTTAAAACATGAAACATTGATAGAGCTGAGAATTGTCGAGATGAGCCTATATTATATTATAATACACATTTCTCCAGAGGAGAAGTCGCCTTTCTTCGTTTTGTAACAGGCACTGGCAGTGCAGGAGAACAGCCAGGGTAAAAAATAACGATAGTCTCTCACTGCATCATAGCTCAGACCAACCTAATGATGAGCTACAATAGCCCCTTTGGTAGTCTAAGTCTCTCCCCCTAGCTCAAGGGAAGGTGGGCAGAGTGATCCCAGCGGTCTCTGAAAAACTACCTATAACCTTGTGGTTAGTGTGACTAAGGAACTGAATTTTCAATTTTATTTAGTTTTATTTCATTGCAATTTTTTTGTACCTCCTATTATTTGTTTATTTTTAATACAAAATTTTCACTCATTTGTTCATACCGCGGATAAAAGGAGCATCAGACAAAAGGTTTTCACAATCACACAGTCACATTGTGGAAGCTATATCATTATACAATCATCTTCAAGAAACATGGCTACTGGAACACAGCTCTACAGTTTCAGGCACTGTCCTCTAGCCTCTCTAATACACCTTAAACTAAGAAGGGGAAATCTCTATTATGCATAGAATAACCTCCAGGATAACCTCTCAGCTCTGAAATCTGTCAGCCACTGACACTTTATTTAACTCATTTCTCTCTTCCCCCTTTCAGTCAAGAAGGTTTTCTCAATCTCTTGATGCCTAGTCCCAGCTCATTCTAGGATTTCTGTCCCAGGATGCTAGGGAGGTTTACACCCCTGGGAGTCATGTCCCACATGGGGTGGGGGAGTTTGCTTACAGTGCGTTTGCTTGCAGTGTTGGCTGACAGAGGGATAGACCACATCTGAGCAACAAAAGAGGTTCTCTGGAAGTTTTAAATTTTTAACCAGTTGTTTGTTTTCTTAATATTGAGTTTTGGTGTGTGTCTGTGTGTGTGCACGCGTTTCTGGATACAAGACCTTTATAAGATATGTGATTGATTTCATTGCAATTTAAATTACAATCCTCATGTGCAGAATGCCTTTGGAGCCTTATGATAATATCACTGGTTTGTTTTATGAGGGAAAATAGTCCATTCTTTGCTTTCCAAGTAACCCCAGGAATTACACTCATTAACTCAGACCACTAAGATAAAGTGAAACGTCATTACATCCTGAGACAACAAAAAAATTCTATTGTTTCTGTCCCTATGTCCCATCTAGCTAGATTCCAATCGTCTCTTTTTGGTGAAGTCAGGGGAGACAGCAAGTCTTGGTGAAAATTTCCTTTGTCAATGTGGGCCTAGGAAGTGAGGGCCTAAGGCAGCACTCCATTTGTACCATGGCCACAAGGCTGATGTTAGAAGACATCTGGACGTTTGTTTTGCCCCCTAGAGAGGCACAGAAAAGGCTTAGAGGGGGGCTGAGACATTTCAAATGACCCCAATGAAGAAAATGGGACCTGAAATAAAAGCAAAACCACAAAAATGTAAAAATCAGGGTGAGCTATTTCTCAGAAGATGCCAGTGGAAGATAGAGTATGACAGTGGACAGAGCCTTCCACCACGCAGAATTAATCATGCCTCATAAATCCACCTGGACTACATTTTCCTTTGTTGAAAGAAACTGAGAGGGGGACTCTTCAACTGACTGAATTTAAGTCAAAACTGAGAAAATACCAAAGTGACTAAAGTTACCTCAAAAGAACAGTTGAGGGTGGGCCATGGTAGCTCAGCAGGCAGAGTCCTTGCTGCTGTGTTGGAGACCCAGGTTCAATTCCCAGTGCCTGCCCATGCAAAACAAACAAACAAACAAACAAAAATAGTGGAGTTACAGAACAATAAAATTACTTTTTAAAAATGCATCCCAGAATACAAAATTATTATCCTTTATAGAAGTGCCTATGTTGTGAAATATTAATAAAGAAGCCACCACGAACTTTATCTTTCATTAACATTTTGTACTAGATAAATTGAAAATTCACCCACTACAAAAATTCTAAAAAAATTGAAAAGATGTAGCATCCCCTTTTTTTTCTGAGTTGGACTTTTTTTGGGGGGGTGGGGAGTTGGATTTTTTTTTTAAAGTAGTTTTATTGGGGTATATTCACATACCATACAATCCATCCAAGGAGTACAATCAATGGCTTTTAGTATAATCATAGAGTTGTGCATTCATCCCCACAATCAATTTTAAAATATTCTCATTACTCAAAAAAGAAAACACCATCCCCCTTAGCAGTCACCTTTCAATCCCTCTTTCCTTTCCTAGCCCCATATAGCCAGCCACTAATCTAATTCTGTCTCTATAGATTTATTTATATTTAAGGAATACTAAAATATTACTGTTAACTGTAGTTCATAGTTTGCATTAGGTGTATTTTTCCCCCATATATCACCATATTATTAACACCTTGTAACAGTCACATACATTTGCTATAAAAGAACATTTTATATTTGTGCTGTATTTTATAGTTTATATATTTTTAGTTTATAATACAGTTTATATATTTTATAGTTTATGAAAGAACATTTTATATTTGTACTATTCACCACAGATAATTTCCACCACAGGCTTTACTCTGTTATGCAGTCCCACGTTTTATCCTCCAGCTTTCCTTTTAGTGGTGTACATGACCCAAAACTACCCCTTTCACCAAATTCACTCATAATTCAGTGCTTTTAATTATACTCACAGTATGTGCTACCATTACTCTATCCATTTCCAAGTATTTACGATTAACTAAATAGAAATTTCTGAAGAGGGAAAACAAATGGTTCAAAAACTTATGAAAAGTTGCTCAACTTCACTGGCTATTAGGGAAACGCAAATCAAAACTACCATGAGATATCATTTCACAACTATTAGAATGGCCATTATAAAAAACAAACAAACAATTAAAAAAACAAGAGAGAAAATTACAAGTGCTGGAGAGGATTTGGAAAAAGAAGCACATTTATTCATTGTTGGTGGAAATGTAGAGTGGTGCAACCAATCTGGAAGGTAGTTTGGTAGTTCCTCAGGAAGCTAAGTATAGAATTTCCATATGAACCAGCAATCCCATTACTAGATTTATATTCAGAGGAACTAAAGGCAGTGATGTGAATGAACATTTGCACATCAATGCTTATAGTGGTATTATTCACAATTGCCTTGAGCTGGAAACAGCCCAAATGTCCATCAACGGATGACAATGATATTGACTGTGCTTTAAAACTTCAACTTCTCTGTGAGATCAAAGAAGAAATATTTATTTGGAGCGAAATTTATGTTTTCTGTGGCACACTATATAATTTAACTTGTATGGTCAGTTATTTGAAGACCATAATTACATGGAAACTTGAAAAGTTTGTACAGGTTAGTGTGATGTACAGGTTAGTGTGATGACCTGATATATTCCAGAGTAATTTGGACAGAAGATAAAAAAGTATTTGTCAAGCCTCCTTGAGAGACTGCGGAAAATGTGGAAATATTCAGCTTCCCCACCTGGGGAATTCCTGATATTTTCTCAAGCATTGGGGACTATCCATTAAACAGGCTGAGCCCTGGATCTTGGGGCTTGCCCCTGTGAAACTTATGCCTGCAAAGGAGAAGCTAAGCCTACTTATAATGATGCCTAAGTGTCACCCCCAGAGAACCTCTTTTGTTGTTCGGATGTGGCTCCTCTCTCAATGCCAACTGGGCAGGTAAATTCCTTGCCCTCCTTGCTACGTGAAACATGACTCCTAGGGGTATAAATCTCCTTGGCAACATGGGATGTGACTCTAGGAGATGCGCCTGGCTTTGGCATCATGGGATTGAGAAAGGCTTGACCAAAACGGGGAAAAGAAATAAGACAAAATAGTTTCAGTCACTGAGAGATTTCAAATAGTTTAGAGGTCATTCTGGTGGTTATTCTTATGCTGTATATAGACGTTCCTTTTTAGTTTTTAGTTTATTAGAATGGCTAGAAGGAAATACCTGAAACTGTAGAATTGTATTCCAGTAGCTTTGATTCTTGAAGACAATTGTATAATTACATAGCTTTTACAGTGTGACTGTGTGATTGTGAAAACCTTGTGGCTGACACTCGCTTTATCCAGTGTATGACAGATGAGTAAGAAAATAAGGACAATAAATAAATAATGTAGAGGGAGACAAAGGGCATGGATGTTTTTGGGTATTCTTTTTCATCTTCATTATTAAATGTATTTTTTTGGAGTAATGAGTTTGTTCATAAATTGTGGTGATGAACGCACAGCTATATAATGATACTGTGGACCACTGATTGTATGCTTTGGATGATTATATGGTATGTGAGTATATCTCAATAAAATCACATTAAAGAAAGGAACCAGAGATAAAAAACAGATTCATCTACAAAGCGAAGGCAATTTGATTGATGACAAACTTCTCAAAAGTAACAATAAAAAGCAGTAAAAAAAAATAGAATTATAGCTTCAAGGTCCAAAGAACAAAATAATTTCATCCTAGAATTATAGGTAGCTAAACAATCATCTAAGAGTAAGGTGAACTGTGTCATTTTCAGACAAACATTGAGAGAATTTACTATTGCCATGGCCTTATTGAAAGAAGTATGAAAGGACAAATTTCAAGAAGAAGGATATTATATCTAGAAGGAAGAAGTTTTATGTATGAAGGAAGAAGAAAGAAATTTTACATTTATGCTGAATGTATAAAACAATAAGATAAAACTCAAGACTTTCAGCATAAAATACAGAGAATATTTGATGACATTAGTTTAGTGAAGGATTTCTTCTACAAAAAAACAAAACAAAACAAAATTGTTAAACCATAAAGAAAAAGATGAGAAAGTGTAAATTTCCTTACATTAAAACGAAAAAAAAACATTGCATATCAAAAAATATCATAGAGTGAAATATAAAATCTGTGGACTGAGAGCAAATATTTGAAGCCCATATAACTGATTAAGAATTACTGTAAAGATAATATGCAAATGATTAATAAAATAAGGAAAATATAAGCAAGAAAATAAAAATATGGGCAAAGAATCTGACTAGGCATGTCACAGTAATAGGTAAGCAGAATCGCCAATAAAACTATGAGAAGGTTTCAATCTCTTAACAGTCAGCCAAACACAAAATAGAAAGTGGTACCATCTCATACCACCACCCTTGGGGACGATGTGATGTAACAGAGACACTCGTGCATTGTTGATGGGAACGCAAATTGGAACAATCACCTTAGAAAACAGTCTGACATGTTTACTTGGTTGTTTTTGAGAGATAGTCTAGGGCTGAAGTGGAGAATGATTATGGGGACCATATAATTTATTGTCCAAACTGGAACACTTTTGAGAATCTAAGGGGAAACCATTAATAATTAGATTCAGAGAAAAGGGGCAAACAAGATAGTATACCACAAAGCATGATCAAACATATTTACAATACCTTTTTTTTTGGTAAGGGAAAAAAGAAAAAAAAAGAAGTGCTTAATACAACACCACCAACCCAGAAAATAAAATCCTCGCCAACAGGAGAATTTGTGGCATTACCCTGCAACATGATATAGTGAAAAGGAATGAAGTCCTGCTGTTTGTGCCAATGTGGAAGAATTTCTAAAACTTAATATTGAGTGGAGGAAGGTGGTCACAGAATATACAGAAACATTATATAAATCAATAAACAGGCAAAACTGAGTAATATTTGCTTTGGGGACGCATTCATAGCGATAGCAACCATAAAAAAGCAAGTAATGTAAAATTCAGGATAGAGGCAAGGAGGGGGTGAAGACAGCAAGTGGCAAATGAAAGCTTCTGTGTAATAGTAATGTTGTTTTTCTTAACCTATGAGGGGACAAAGTGTTCCCCTTATTATTATTACTATATATTATTTCTAGTACACATTATGGTAGGTTTAATTATGTACCCCAGGAAAAAAACATATTCTTTTTTTTAATTTTATTTTTAAAAATTTATTTATTAATTAAAAAAATAAGAAACAAAATAAAACAACATACATAATCAGTAATTCACGATATCATCACCTAGTTGCATATTCATCATTTCTTAGAACATTTGCATTAATTCAGAAAAAGAAACAAAAAGACAATAGAAAAAGAAATAAAACCAACACAGGAAAGAAAAAAAAAAGATCATACCTATCATACCCCTTACCTTCATCGATAAAATACATGTTCTTAATCCCATTCCTGTGTGTGTGTGTGTGTGTGTGTGTGTGTGTGTGTGTGTGTGTGTGTGTGTGAGAGAGAGACCTTCTTAAATAGGATATTTTGAAGGTGTTATTTTTAGTTAAGGTGTGACCAACTGAAGTAGAATGTGTCTTTGTGTTGGTTTGTTTTTGTTTTTTCTTCTATTTCACCAGTTTCATTGATACCAAAAGCTATGAGAATACACACACAAAAGAAAACATGGGCTGATCACAATTCTAAAAATAAATTTTTTGTTTGAATTTTATGTATTCGTGACAGTTTAGCATACATATAAAAAAAAGATCAACTGTATTTCTGTATATCAGTTAGCAGTTTGGTGAAAGCAGAGGATACCAATAAGGAAAGAGCAGGATACTGGTGAGTTGACTGAAAGGTTTAGGAGGCGAAAGGGTGAGAAAGAAGGAAGGTTTACCGGGAAATTTAAAGTGGGCAGCTTTATTTCTGCGCTCCCCGGCTGAGCTCACCAAACCCAAAAGGCAGGCAGGGGAGTCAGCGCCTGGATGATGGCGTGGGCAGTTTTTAAGCAAGGGGAGGTCAGGTGACGTCCGGAAGGGGCGGTTCTCCGGAAGTCAGGTGTCCGGAAGGGGCGGTCCCAGAAGCCATGTTGGGAGGGGCGACACAGCCTGCGCAGTTCCAGTTGCAGTGCCCTTCCCCATTCCCCTGACCTAACATTGACCACATAAGCGTGTCCCCAAACTGGGCATCAACGTAGGGGCCGCCTGATGGCCCTGGCAGGGCTCGTTCGGGGCTCAAGGAGGGGATTTGGCACCTCCAGTAGGTGGAAAACCAGTTGCAGATCTGCTCGAGGGTCAAGCTCCTCTCCAACGCCAGGTTCTCCCTTTGGTCCTTGTTGGGGCTGGTGCCCATGCCCAAGGCTGAATCCTTCAGTTTCTGGCAAACCTCTCTGGGAAAGTACCAGCTCCTCAGACCCTATGGGCAGAGGGAGGGGCAGGTGGGTGCCTCTTCCTACAACGAAACCTCTGCAAGGGGGTCAGTAGGGCTACTCCGAGCCTCTTGCTTTCTGGTTGTAGTGGATATTATTCCAGAGCTGCACCAGCTCCTGCCTGCCTCCAATCGATGCCCAACAACTTTTCAGGAGCTGGCGGGCGGGCGGCCTGGAACTGCTCCTGCTGGGTCAGCACGAGCACGCGCACCAGCACTGCGTCCTTACTGTCCAGCAGCTGCAGGCGGAGCCAGCTCTTCAGCAGGGCTCCACCTTGGCCCGGTCATCTTACAGGTCCCCGCACAGTCTTCCCACGAGGGCCACCAACTCCAAGGCTGCTGATCAGGTGTCCCCACTTTCCCGCAGCAGTGCCAGGAAGCTCTGCATTGTGTCTCACGTCGGGAGCCCACATGGGGGCTCCGGGGCTCAGCCTTTCCCTGCAGCCATTACCTCAGAATGGGTTTTAATCCTGTTAGTGGAGGCCTTATATAGAGAAAGAGCAGGAAGCAGGAAGTCAATGGAATGTGGAAGAGAAAGTTGAGAAAACATCACCGTGTGAAGTGAGACAGAGACCCAAGGACTTCATCAAATCAGCAGCAGACTCTACCCACCCCAGGAAGAAGCAAGCAGGCCTTCTAGCCTCTGAAACTGTGAGACAGTAAGTTCTTGTTGTTGAAGCCAACCTGTATTTTGGTGTTTGACATATCAGCTCAGGCAAAACTAAGACACCTATTAAAAGAACAAAATGTACACCAAATTCAGGATAGAGGTTGTTCAGAGGAGAGAGGAGGAGAAAAGGATCATGGAGGGAATCACAGGGGCTTCCATGGAAGCAGTCATTTTTATTTTTTGTGTCTTTAGCTGAGTGATATTTATTATGTTTTTATATGCTTAAAATCCTTTATTACAATTAGACAATCAGAAGGCAGTGTGGCTTCATTGGAGTATCTTTAGACAATGCAGACTCAAGTTGCAGATGGTCTGGAGAGGAGAGCACATGAGGAAAGAGGAATGCCAGGTTACCTCTACGTGCATTACAACAAGTGCTAAAGATAGAAATGAGTCCATAAAAAACCTGTGTTCAGAGCAAAGAGAGCCACAGGGAAGGGTTAGGCTTGCTGGCTGAGAATAATAAATGTTAAAGATGGCTGCGAGAAAACAGAGAGTCTCAGTATTTCATTCATTCGACAGATTTTTGTTGACTGGTTAATGTGGAAGGCTTTGTTCTGCTCATCTCCATTTCCTGTGTCTTATGCAAGTGGAGAGCAAACTGAAAGAGTTAGAGAAACTCCAAAATTAATCAGAGTGTAAAATAGATAAGGTGTTATTAAGAGAAGAGCACTTACCATCTTGCATTTTGTTTGTTTGTTTACTTGGTTGTTTTTGAGAGACAATCTAGGGCTGAAGTGGAGTGTGGGCTCTGGAACTGGATTGTCTGGGTTCCAATTCCAGCTCCACCAGTTTCCAGCTCTTTGTTTCTGAGCCAGCAGCTTAACCTCGCTACGTCTTAATTCTACCATCTATGAGAATATGGAAGATAGTACCTACTTTATAGAACTGTGAAGAGTAAATGAATAATGTGCCTAAAGAGTGCAGAACGGTTCCTGTCATGTTTTATGTGCCACATAAGCGTTTCTGTATGATTATATTTTAGCCTCTTTATGTTTATTTGAATTTCCAGGTCTAAGTGAATACTTTAGAAACTGTGTCAGAAATTATTATACCAATTTGTGACTCAAGAGGACATGAGTGATGCGAGATGGGGTAGGCTGGGACAGGCAAAAACACCATCAGGTGTGCCCAGGTAAAGGGATAGACTAGAGGTAAAAATTCAGGGATCATTAGTGTGTAGGTTTCAGTGATTGGTGTTAAAAGCAGATGCAGGGGGTACACGAGTGTCTCAGTGGCAGAATTCTCACCTGCCATGTGTGGGAGACCCACTTTCGATTCCCAACCCATGCACCCCAAGAGAGAAAGAAATAAGTGGCAAACCACCCAGATGATATTGGATGCCTCCCTTATGAAGAACACTTTCCCCTCTAATATTCAAATGAGAAGTTCAATCCTCGCTTCATGGCTCTTATTTTCTTTCCTTGAGGATTGCATTATTTTGGAATTTTAACTTTTTTCATGAATCCTATTTTTGCAATGCCTTGAATGGACAGTGCTGGACATCAAGGAGGGAGAAGAAAATGGTTTCGTTTTTTTTCATCTAGAAAGAACAAAAAAAGCTATCAGTAACACACTGGGACCAAATAACACACTTTGGAAAAGAGGTGCAAGCTTGTTTAGTAAAAGAAAAACAACACAAATTCCTGTGTGATTTGATTCTGAGTCATAACATGACGGGTATTCAACCACTGGGTATTCTGCTTTATTTAATGATAAAGAGGCCCAGTGAGTATTTAACTTTTTCTGGTTTGTTTATTTCTGTAATAGATAGCTGAAAATAGTACTTTTGAGGTACTTCTACATAGCAATTCTTGTATCTGGGATATTTGAATATCACAGAAACAGATTTAAATTCTGATGCAGCTGTCAGTATGCTGAGGGTCTCTCAATGCATGTTAAGATGATGCCCTGCTCAATAGTCCTGGCTTTCCAGTGATGGTCTGTGCAGAGGCCTCTGTTTTGTGATCTATGTACTTCTTTAAGGAATGTGAACTTTTTTTTTTTTTAACACTCAAGACCAAGGATTTAAAATTAAATTTCTAGGGAAAAATAAATGTTGGATAATTTTGCAGACTGGTTAAAATGTTCCCTCTGGTCTATTCAGTTATTATTGAATGCCTACTCTGTGCCCGTCATATTGATTCTTAAGACATTGAATCTAATGACAGACTTTTTTTCAGAACACTTCATTAAGGTTCTAATTTAGTTGTTTCCCTATGTCCCTGTGTCCATTGTCATTGACTTTTTCTCTTTCTGCTTATTGATTCCTTGAACTCCATGTGCTTTCCCCCATAGTTGTCAATTTGAAAAGCTTCGCTTCTTGTAAGAAATACCAGATTATCGTCTGGAGAGTGTTAAACAACCTTATGATGATTATACTCCGAAGGCATTTTAGGCAAGAGACTGGTAGAAGCTAAGGAAAAAATGATCACCTCACCTTATTTGAGTTGGCTTATTTTTCATTCATCTTACTGTTGAAATTAAGAAATCTCAAAATCCTCCTTAGTGTGTGGTCTCAGGTTTGGAAGGAATGACTTGGCAGGACTTTTAGAAATATTAAGAGTTTCTTTGGATCATTTACCTCCTTTAGTTTTTCAAAAAGAACTCGACATAATGGAACATGGCACCAAACTTTGTCTGAAACTGTAGATAATTTATAAGAATAACGAAGAGGGATCCACCAACTTGGTGATAATTTAGCTTTTAAGACTGTGTTTGAGAAAAGCAATCAGTAGTTACAGCAATGGCAGCAACATTTCTACCAGCACAGACGTTGCTGATTAATTCCTTGGTTACTAACCCTACCAGCCAATCCAGATGAGCAATAAAAACGTAATGACAGGAGAGATGGAGAACTTTCCCTGTTTGCACTGTCATTGATAGCTGTCACATATTTGTATTCTTTTGAGCAGCAAGCTGTGAGATACCAAAATGGCTAGGGGAAAATTTGGAAGTGGTAAAAATTCCTTACATGACTATTAAAATAAAATTCCATCTGCATAATTAAGTGGCTCTGAGGAAAGTAAGAACTCAATATTCTTTCAATAGTTCCTTTGTTACTTTAACTTCCCACAAAGAAGACTTTTTCCCTTAATGACAGTTTCTGTGCTTGACTAGAAAGAAACAACATGGCTCTAATTTTCTTTCCAGAAGATGACAATTTTTGAATGGAAACATTTATTCTCCTTTTGAATTATAAACACAGTCACTTTTCCAAGAATGACAAAACTGAAGATTTCGTGCCCTTATTTTCCTCCTGGTTTCAGGGGCTACAATATTGTCTTATATAAAATATACCCACAGATGTATCAACACTCTTCCCTTACTCCTAATACCCATCTTAAATTCTCTGTTTGGGTTATCCTTAAGACTAATTTGAATAGGGATTCACTGCCAGTGAGGCTGCGGTTCTGTGGCCTTCTGCATTAAGTGGAGTAAAAAGTTTCTGGGGCTGAGGATCAGCGTTTTTCACTGCATAGATGGAAAATATCCAGGACTGTATTGGCTCCGTCCTAAAGCCATCCTTCTTAATGTGAGCAACTAAAAATAATACCTGACTTTTGTAAGTTTTTTACAATTTGTAAATTATATTGACACACTTTATATCAAGGCATCTTCACAATCCTTGAGACAGGCATGGCAGGGATTTCTGTCTCTTCTTTATAGGATGAGGAAATTGAGGTTTGGAGAGATTAAAAGAATTTTCCCAAGATCACCCTTCCATTAAGTTGAGGAAGCAGGAATACAACTCATTTTCTAAATCCTTTCTACTGTTTTTTTTTCCCTGTTGAATCATATTACTTCAATGCTACCTTGATCCTGTGCTGTCAATGGAATTTTCAGCTATTCAGAAAAATGCAGCTATGACATAATTAGACAAACAAAACAACAAGCAATGTATTTGAGGATAAGATGAGGGCTCAAGGTACAACTCCATTGCTTAGCTAGGTGATTTTGGACCTCACAGTCAAGAGATCATACTTATCTGCAAAAGTAGCATTCTCCTCCCCACAAAACACCTGATAGGGTTATCCTCCAGAGTTTCATGAGCGTTTCTTTGATTTGTGAGTTGAGAAATCTAACTACTTGGTCTTCACTCTTTGGTCACAAAAATAAAAATAAAAATCACAATTTCCGCCCTAAACAACACTTACCACCCAATGAACAGAATTTCTTTTCTTTATAATTGAAATTCTTTTGACTATGTGGGTTGATTATTATAACTTCATTTTATGAATTTGAAGAAGCAAAAGCGTCAGACCTTAAAATGTACTATAAATTCATGTTAGTAGTTTAACTTTCTAAAATCAAGTTCTCAATCAGTAAAAATGTTTTGAGCATGTTGCACTACATAATGTACTCATATATTATTAGTGTTATACACAAAAATGGGTATTTAAAAGAATAAGATAAACAAATATAAATATCAGTTCTAGTATTTTCTTTTCCTCTCCGGTTGGATTGCTCCCTGGAGTATGTGCACCCTACTTTGGAAATTGCTGTTCTAAAGCATGAAGAAAATATTAATAACAGACTATATTTAGCAAGAATTTATGAAATCTTGCTCTTCTTTGTTTTCTGTGGTCCAGATATGAGCACTGATTTCCAAATATACATGTTAAGAATTAGAGGTGCCATTGGACATGCTTCACTCTGGAGGGAGAATTGATACCATGAAGTAACCAACAATTGTGGGGTACTTTAACATGCAGCATGTTGACAAAGTTCCTATGCCTGAGGCTGCATGTCAGCAACCATTGAGGATCTAAAAACCCTCTCTCAGGAACTGTTTTAGCAACTTCCATAAATCAATGGAAAAGAAAGTATCTTAGAGAACAAGGGGAAAATTAAAATTTTGTGGAGAATGGGAGGGAGTGCAAGGAAAATTTCTAAATTCATGCAGAGCGTTTTTTTGGCCCCATTGTTATAGCTGTTCTTTACTACTGCTCTGTGAAATAGGCATTATTATCCCAATTTTTAGATAAGAAAATGAAAGCTCAGAGAGACTAAGAAAACTGCCTAAGATCACCCAGTGAGGTAGGGCGCTGTCCTAACTCAGAACCAGCCCTGCCGATGATGGAGCAGGCAGCTCGTCTTTACGGTAGCTGTCTCGCTATTTGCGATGCACCTGGGATGTGTCCTTGTTTGACTTTCCTGAAGTGAAAAATGGTAATGAAAAATATCCTTAGTGTGAAGAATCAGATGTTTCCCCCTACAAAGGACCAAGGCCTGTGGCATGGGTAAGAACTATGGAAAAAGTGGCAGAAGGCCAGTTAGAGGCAAAGCAGATCAGCAGAAGATGCAGGCAAAAAAGTGTGGAGGACTCAGCAAAAAGTTGGTACACAGGTAAGAAATATATAATCATATTTTGCCAAAAATGGCTGCTTTTTTTTTTTTCAATTCTAGCTAGAACTTGCTGCTTATTTGAAAGAGTAAAATCTGGGAGTCACTAGGCACATTAAAGAAGTTTAAGTATCTGGACAAATAAGTGTGAGATGGAAAAAAGGCAAGAGAAGAAGAGATGGGGATGATAGTTTTCTTTAGATAGTCTCTTCTGGGGTGGGATCTGATTTTCAAGAGAAGTCATATGTATTTCATTGTATCAGTAGTAGCGCCTAGCGTTGTTGAATTTCAACTGTTTTCTTAGAAAATGGGGATTAGTCACATACGTTTACTCTTCTCTCCTTTTTTTCATTATTTATTTTCTTTTATCGTCACATTCTACTCCCACTCTCCTCCTGTCTCCCATAAGCATCTGTTGTAGATTGAGTCACGTTCCCCACAAAGTCATGCAAGTCTGACCCCCAGTTCTGTGTGGGTGAGCTCGTTTGTAAACAGGACCTTTGAAGATGCTGTTTAGATGAGGCCAAATTGTACCAGGGTGGGCCTTAATCCATATGCCTGGAGCCCTGGAGCAGAGGAAATTTGGACGTCAGAAAAAAAAAAAAAGAGACCAGAAGTCAGAAGAAGCAAGAAAATGAGCAGATCGCCATGTGACAGAGGCAGATATGCAGCTGAGGAACCCCAGGATTAGCCACAAGCCAGTACCAGAATGCCACAGGCGTGGGGAGAAAGCACGGCCTGTCATGACCTTGAATTTGGTCTCCTAGCTTCCAAAACTGTAAGAAAGAAAATCCTGTTGTTTAAGCCAACCTTAACTTGGTATTTGTTACAGCAGTCTTGGCAAATTAAGACAGCATGCACTCTAATAATAAAAAAGTAGAAATTGTATGGTGCACCAGACACTGTTTTGATAAATTCAATGTATATCACTTTTATGTCTGTAATCTTACAAAACAAGCATGCTTTTACGTGTACTTTCCATCATTTCATTGTGAAAAAATTTCAGACATGCAGAAAAGTTGAAAGAATGATACAGTGAACACCCATCTACCCACCATCTAGATCTTGCAATTAACAATTTACTATATTTACTTTATCATATGTCATTCATCTTTCTATCCCTCTATCTATCTGTGCTGGTTTGAAAATATTATGTACCCCAGAAAAGCCATGTTTAATCCTGATTCAGTCTTGTGGGACAGCCATTTCTTTTAATCCTGATTCCACACTGTAGGTTGGAAACTTGATTAGATTATCTCCACAGAGATGTGAACACCCAATTGTGGGTATGGCCTTTGATTAGATGGAGATGTGACCCCACCCATTCCAGGTGGACCTTGATTAATTTATTGCAATACTTTAAAAGAGGAAATATTTTGGAGGAGAGTCAGAAATGACAGAAACCTCAGAACTGACAGAGCCCAGAGCTGACACAGATGCTGACACTTGGAGAACAGAGGCATGGATGTTTGGAGATACTTGGAGTCCAGTAGACATTGCCATGTGATTTTAAGCAAGCCAGAATCTGGAGAGAGCCAAGGAAAGCCAGCTCCAGAGAAGCAAAGTGAGGAACCCTGACAGGAACAGAGGATGAAGGCATTGGAGTTTAGGAGCAAGAGACCAGCCAATGCCAGCCACATGAGTACCCAGCTGACAGAGCTGCTCCTGACCCATTGGCCTTCCTTGGGTTAAGGTTTCTTTCCCTGGATGCCTTAGTTTGGACAATTTTATAGGCTTAGAATTGCAAGCTTGTAACTTATTAAATTCTCCCTTTAAAAAGTTGTTCTAGTTTTGGTATATCATATTCTGGCAGCTTGCAAACTAACACACCATCCACCAATCCATCTTAAATTTTAGATGAATTTTCACGTCAGTTGCAGACATCAGTATGCTTTACCCCAAAACACTTGAACTTTATGCCATTAATGTGTGTCATTATTTGTTCATAGTTCTGTTTTTGAATTAAAATTTATGTACAGAGAGATGATCAACTTTCAAGTGTACCATTTGAGGAATTTTGACAAATTACACATGTATTGTTCATTTTTGCAAATGTTAGTGTGTTTAATAACTCATTCTGTTTCTTACTTTTTTCACCAAGTGTTATATTTTCAGGACATACCACTGTTGCCATTGGCATTCCTAATCACTTGCTGACCATGTCTCCTTTCCAGTGTAGTTGCAGTTATTAGAAGTAGTCGATGTAGAACACTAAGCAGAGTGCCCTTCTAAGACTCTAAATAATTGTGAGCTTTGATTTTTTCATTCACTCAACATTCAATAAATGGATAAGGATGTAGTGATTTAACCATTAAACACATACTGTAATCATTTATGGTCCTTAGGAAAAAAAAGTAAGCAGAATGTTATGACAGAGAATAATAAGAAAAATTATTTTTATGGGGTCAGAGAAAGCAAAATTTAAACTGAAACCTGAAGAATAATTAGAATTTAGCTATAGAATCCATGGGTACTGAAATGGGAAAGTTCTTGACATGGGAAAGAGGGCAGTATAATTAAGGGCTTGAGGAATGGCCAATGAGGCTGAAATACAGTGAGAGAGGCGCAAGAGTTGTAGGGCTGAAGCTGGAGAGGATGGGGTGGGCAGAACACACAGAGCCTGAGGACATGGCAGGAATGCTAATTTTATAGTGCATTTGATAAGATTTTTTTTTTAAAGGGAAGGGACATGATACACATATTTTTAAAAGTCTATTGCAGTGGTTTAGGAAAATGGTGACAAGGTTGGACTAGTGTGAGGGTAGTGGAGATGGGGAAAAGAGGATGGATTTGAGATGTATTTTGGAGGTTGAATTGAAAGGACTTGACTATCTAGAGTAGAAAACATGTCATTTCTCTCTTTCAGTCCTTGGTTAGCCATATGTTATGGATGTGTTTTGCCACCTAGAATGCTAGCTGTAAGCACGGGCTTTGGATTCAGACATCTTTGGGTCCAAACCCTGCCTGGGTGACTGTATTAGTTTAAGCTGCTGAAATGCAGTATACCAAAATGGAACAGCTTTTAAAAAGGGAATTTAGTAAGTTACAAGTTTACAGTTCTAAGGCCATAAATATATCCAAACTAAGACATCTACAGAATGATACTTTGGCTCAAGGAAGGCTGATTTGGGAAGGCTCTTGGCAGGCGTCTGCTCGTCCTTGTTCTCGGTTTGTTGTTTCCAGGTTCTGAGCCAGTGGTTTCCTCTCTAAGCATGTGTGGGCCTTTTGCTTTCTTCCTCTGGGACACAACTCTGGGTTTTGGCTTGCTTAGCATCTCATGGGAAGGCACATGGTGACATCTCCTGGGCTCTGCCTGTGTCTAGGCATCTCCTGTTTCTGTCAACACTGCAAGCATCTCCAAGCATGTGTGTCTGTCAGCTTTGAACCAACTGTTCTCCAAGCATCTGCATCTGAGGTTTCTCCAAAATGTTCCCCCCTCTAAAGGACTCTAGTAAACTAATCAAGGGCCACTTTAAATGGTTCTAATCAAAAGGTCACACCCACAACTGGGCACACTGCATCTCTGTGGAGATAATCTAATCAGAAGTTTCTAATTAAAAGAAATGGCTGCCCCTCGCAAGATTGGATCAGAATTAACACATGGTTCTTTGGGGGTATATAATAGTTTCAAACTGGCACAGTTTACCCTCTGGATTCCCCCAAAGACATGTTCTTTCCATACATAAAATATATTCACTCCATCACGATATCACAAAAGCCTTAAGCCATTTCAGTAACAATACAAATGCAATACAAAGTCAGAAACAGTATAGAATTCTCTTCTATCTGTAGTCCTGTGAAACTCAAAAGAAGTTATCTGCTTCCAATATACAAAGAGGGATAGTCATAGGATACATGTTTCCATTGCCATAGGGAGAAATCAAAAGGTAAACAGGGGTCACCAGACCCAAACAGTTCTGAAAACCTGCAGGGCAACCCATTGGCATGAGTCAAGAAGATAGTTTTGACTTCTGATAGTCAAGAAGAACTGTAAGGGAAAGTTGAAAAGAACTTTTTTTTTTTTTTTTTAACATGGGCAGGCACCAGGAATAGAACCCGGGTCCTCGGGCATGGCAGGCAAGCATTCTTACCTGCTGAGCCACTGTGGCCCGCCCAAAAAGAACTTTGAAGAAAGGGTTTAAGAGGGTGTGAAACCATTGAGAGGTAAACAGGTGGAGTCCAGCCTGTGCAGCGTGAGGCCAGTAGCAGCTGCCAGCATGCAGTGTCCGGGTCTTCCCATTTGGGAATGCAGCCCAAAGTGGGTGGCAAACTCCATCTAATGGTACATACCAGCACAGTGACCCTGAACAAATTACTTAGCATTTGAATTCTCATGTGACAAATGGCAATAATGGTAATTATCTTGGATAAGAATTATGTAGAATAAGTTTCTTAAAGGGCCTAGCACAGAGCAGATTTATAGTGAGTGTTTAATAAATGTTATTTCTTTGGTGATGGAGTGCCAATCACTGCTTTTATTAAGAAATCACTTTATTAGCAAACCCACAACCCATTTCTGGAAATGGTGTCCTAGAGATGAACACTGAAGACAAAATCCTGACTATACTTGTGTTTTTGTTTTAGTCTGGACCTTGATGGATAAGTTATAAATAAATAAAGGCAAGAGAAATGATGGCTAGTTCTTTATTTAGTAATGCCAAGTGAGTGGAGTGGTGAACTATGAATATGTAATGATGAAAAATGAGGAATTCCTATGAGAAATGGGTCTTTTTCATGAGTAAATTGCTGCAAACGTGTGTTTCTTATCCAACTGCTGTTATAGCTGAAGTTTCTTAATTTATGTAAAAGTAACATTCAGAATAGATTAACTGGGATGGGCAACAGTGGCTTAGTCGCAGAGTTCTCGCCTGCGATGCCAGGTTTGATTCCTGGTGCCTGCATATGAAAAAAAAAGGATTAACTGGCTAAAATTAAAAGTGAATTTGGAAACCTGCTGGTAGAATTACATGCCAGCATGGTGTTTAGGGGAGATAATAATGTAAGCTAATATATATATGTATACATATATATATATATATATATTTTGCATGAGGTTACCAGTGGCAGGCAAATCTATCTATCATCTTAAATTCTGGTGGCAGTCTAATGGTAGACTTAAAATTGAACAGACATAATGACATGGGAATATTTACAGCAGATTCAACTGGAGAGCCAATCTATGCCTGATAACAGATTGTGTGATAATTTTGCTCTTACTTGCAATCTAATTTCTTCTAGATTGCTGAGGTTCTTTTTGAACTTTTTGTTGGGGTAACATATATACAACTCAAATTTTCTCATTTTAGTCACTTTCATATGTATAATTCAATGTATTAATTACATTCAGAATGTTATACTACCATCACCACCAACTACTACCAAAATCTTTTCATCATCCCAAAGAGAAACTTTTCACCCATTAAATGATAACTCCATATTCTTCCATGTGCATACCCCTGGTCCCTGGTAAACTGAAAACTACTTCCTGTCTCCAATAATTTGTTTATTCTAGATGTTTCATATTAAGTGAAATCACACAATATTTGTCCCTTCATGTTTGGCTGATATCCCTAAATGTGATGTTTTCAAGGTCCATCCATATTGAAGCATGTATCAGAAATTCACTCCTTTTTATGGCTAAATAATATTCCATTGTATGTATATACCACATTTTGTTAATCTATTCAGGGTTGCTTATACCTTTTGGCTGTTGTGAATAATGCTGCTGTGAACAATGGTGTACAAATATCTGTTTGAGTCTCTGCTTTTAATTCTCTGGGGTATATACATAGAAGTAGAATTGCCAGGTCATTTGGCATTTCTATGTTAACTTTCTGAGGACTGCCAAACTTTTCCACAGCAGCTGCACTATTTTATGTTCCTACCAACAACGTGCAAGGGTTCCTGTTTCTCTGCATCCTTGCCAATGCTTGTTACATTGTGTTTTTTTCATAATAGCCATCCTAGGAGGTATGAAGTGGTAGCTCATTGTAGTTTTGAACTGCATTTCCCTGAGGACCAATGATATTGAGTATCTTTTCATGTGCTTATTGGCCATTTAGATATATTATTTGGAGAAATGTTTATTCATGTCCTTTGCCCATTTTTTGAGTTGTTTGTTACTTTGTTGTTGAGTTGTAGCAGTTCTTTATATATTCTGGACATTAAGATCTTATCAGATATATATAAAGTTTGCAACCATTTTCTCCCACTCTGTACATTCTGTAGATTGTTTTTCATTTCCTGGGTAATGCCTTTCAATGTCATGGTAGCTTGGAGTTATGTTCCTCAGAAAAGCATGCTTTTAATCTTAATCCATTCCCATGGGTGTCAACCAGTGGTAAATAGGACCTTCGTAGATGTTATTACTTAAGGTGTGCCCAACTGAATCAGGATGCATCTTAATCCTATTATGGAGGCTTTACTGAGAGAAGCAACAGGAGAAGCAAGAGACTGGAAGTCAATGGATCCAGTGTCTGTGCTTCCAGTCTATCTTAAGGCTCAACATCATGTCTGGCCTGCCCATGTCTTGTTTGTTCAACCTTTCTTTGGATTCCTTGTGTTAGTAAATTCCTTTACTACTGAAGCATCCTTAAGTTTGGGGATCAGCAAAAGACACATTTCATAAGGCTCCTCACAAGTCCAGGCATCCAGGCAGAATCAAGTCCCAGTTGCCCCACACCAGTCAGGTCCCCAGGGAAACTACATCATTCTTCAACTGGTTGAATGGAATGAGCATTTCTGTGCTAGATGCCTCTTATGACTCTTGGAACATTTTGTTTCCTGTGGATGTTCCCAAGGAAGCCAAGAATAACCTATCCCAGCGGCACTACTTGCGTTTGCTTACTGCATAGTGGGAACATGCAAGTCTGATGCATGCACACACTGTTTTGAGGCTAGAGAAGTCCAAACTGGAGGCATCAGCAATGCTATACTATCTCCTCAAAGTCTGTAATATTCTGGTGTTGGCTGCCAGCCATCCCTGGGGTTCCTTGACTTGTATTCTTGTCTCGTATCACATAGTGATGCTGTCTCCTTTCTCTTCCGAGTTTCATTGACTTCCATCCTCCAGTTCCTCCTTTTCTCTTACTCTCACTTCTGGTTTCTTTCTCTGTATGAAGTCTCCAGTAATACAGATTAAGACCCACCTACCTAAGCTAATATTAACTGAACATTAAGTATACACTACCCACTGTGCTGAATATCTTAAAAGTATTATCTCATTTAATTATCACAATATCTCTAGGAGGAATGTACTACTTTCTCATTTAATAAATAAGGAAAACTAAGGTCAGAGAGATTAATAAACTTGTCTATGGGCATATGATGGGGATATGGGTTTATATTCGTCTATCTCCAAAGCCTGTGCCATTAACCATTTGTTATATTGATGGCCAGAGGAGAAAAAGGGCTTCAGTGGGTTGTATATATATTTTGACTGACAGATCACTGGAGATTGTCAATCACTGTTTTTGGATGCGGGGAAATTCTGTTGTTATAATGCCCATACAATTGACGAAGCCATATGATAACCAAATTAATGATTTACCTGTTTGAAATATACTTGGACCTTGCTACTTCCAAGTGCTCTTAGTATAGAAGTACATATTATCTTATTATCTGGTGATTTTTATTTTCTGGGCCCTGAAGTCCTAGCACACTCAGATAGGAATGACCAATAGAACTAAAATGGCAGGTGTCTTCTTCAATTTTGGAAGAGAGTAGATTGGAAGGGAAGGGGTGGAGAAGGGAGCTGGTTTTAAGTCATATAAGAAGAGAGTTCATGGTAGCTGCAAGTATATAGGTGCAAGGGTGTGTGTTAGCTCTTTGGAATTTCCCCTATCGTTCTTAACTAGGGATGTTATCATCCACATCAGGAACTTGGAAATGTAGGGGGTACTTTTTGGTTGTCAATGACTTGGAAGCACTATGTTTTTAATGTCAGAATCACACAAAGGAGGCTTGTCTTTCATAAAATGCTGACAGTATCCCTGTTAAAAACACTGTAGGTAGCACTACTGACCCCAGAGACATGTGGTAATCAATAAGTGAAGACTGAAGGGAAAGCACAAGGAAGATATGATCAGATGCTGGGAAAGAAACCAGAAGTATCCTTAATATGTTTTATTAATATGGTCACAGTTTTCTCTTTGTGTATGTGCATGTGAAGGCAGGGAGAGAAAGATCTTGAGGAGTCTTGTATTTTTTTTAGAAAGTTATTGAATTCCCTTATATACATTGACATTGATGTGACCTACTAACGTGATTTAAAAATCAGTTAGGATGAATTATTCTTTTAATGACTGCTAATATTTATTTCATATAATCATCTAAAAATGTTTGCATCCTTATTCATAAGTTGAATTTGCTTGTAGTCTTCTTTATTTGAACCATTTTATCATATTCTGAAAATAAAAGCACAATAATGCACAAGATAAATAAAATCAATTCTCTGGTCTGAAAACGGAAAAATAAATTAAGAATTATCTGTACTTAGAAAGTTAGATACAATTTAGCTGTTATATTATCTGGTCCTGATGTCTTTTTAAAAATGGTAAATCTTTACTTTACCTTCCAATATTTTCATATTTTTAATCTCCTATTTGGTCAAATATAGTAGTTTTAATTTTGCTGGAAAAACAACCATTTTCTCTAAATTTTCTGGTTTATTACTGTTTTAGTTGGGTACACTGAGAAATGGGACTGAGGTAAGGCTTGAGGGCTGATGGTTTATTGGGAGGTGCTATCCTGGGGTGGTAAGAGAGAGGGAAAAGGGAAGCAAATACAAGTTAGTGCATTCCCAAGCTGGTCACTGTTTCATGACATGTGAAAAGGATATCACTCATCCACTCGGGATACTTCCAGATAGGCAGTACTGAAAAGATGTGTTAAGATAGTCCAGTGGAGGGAGGAAGGGAAACAAATTCATCTGTCAGCTCTTTTCCATCTCACTTTTCCCATTGGTCAGTATTTGTCATGGGAAGTTAACTTTCCTCTATTTCCAGGTTGCATCTACTGGCTTATTCTGGCAGCTGCTGGGGAAGTCAGATCCTATGCCTGAGGCATGCTTTGGAGTCCTCACTGGAGTCCTGTAGCTGCAGGAGGAATCAGAGCCTACATGGGTCAGATTGATTGGGCTGGGATGGGGAAAGGGAGAGCAGAGTTTCTGTTGCTTCTGGATCGGTGGGAAGGTGTGAGGGAGGCCATGTTTCCAGAGCCTGGCACTCACTTGAGGTGAGAAAAAGCACAAGATAGCTAGAGGGGCTAGCACATGAAGTAGAAGGGGCAGCAGTGTGGTTGAGGGCCTGGGAGACAGGTGAGATCTTGAAAATCTAGATTGGCCCCTAAAATGTGTCCTAAACAATTTTCGTAGATATAAATGTATGTTCTTTTATAATTATATATCACTTTGTAAATCTGTGGTTATCACTTTTCATATCCTAAGATTGTATATTTTTGCTTTCTCTCCATTTCCATTAATCTATTAATTCTATTTGCCAGGGATTTATGTTTTTTTTTCTTCAGTATTTTCAGAGAAATGGCTTTCAGTTTTATATATTCTTCATTATGATTTGTATTCAAATTTTAACTTTTATCACTAATAATTCCCCTTTTTATGTTATATTTTTTACTTCTGACATTTAATACTTAGTCGGTTTTAATATTAGAAATATGAAAGCATTTAATGATACAATTTTGGCTTTGAATATAGCCTTACCTATATTAGCTCATGGGTTTTGGCATGACATAGTATCCTTTTTGTTATTTTTGAGACAGTTTACTATTATTTTGAAATTAACAGTTTCCTTCTAGATGAAAAATTTCTGACTCAAGGAGTGTCATCATTACAGTTTCTTAAGGAATATTTAGATGTATTTATCAGTCTTTCTGTGACTCTAGAATCAAACCTTCTCCTAGGAGTCATTCTAAAGATAATTTATAATAATGGTAATTTTGGAAAAATACTTGTGATAACCCTAACTCAGTTTTCTGTATGAATAGATATAACAAGTCAACTTGGATCAGACATTATTTGTTTAGGGAAATAATCACTTGCGTTGTCTGCCATGTTCAGGGCAATTGACTCCATTTCATTGATGCCAGTGTTTTCACCCTGAGTTGTTTTCACCCTGCAGATATTTTAGCTTAGCGTGCACAAAAATACACATTTTAGTCAGACTTATACCAACATTGATGAATTTTCATTAAGAAAATAGTTTTTGGATTAAATTCTTAATTTTAAGAGTTGAATAATTTAATTTGAGTTAGTTGATTTTAAGCAAAAGAAATTCTTGTCCTCTGAAGACTAACTGCCTATTTTGGGAAATAGGCCTATCATGTCTCCCATGGCTAAGGGACTCTGTTGGCCTCTCCCACTCTGTATCTCATAATCTTTAGTGAAATATTGGGGCTCATTGCAGTGGCAGCTTTTCCTGCCTTATCTTGATCCACAAGGGGAAACCACTACAGTGCTTTTCAAAGACTTAATTCCTTCACTATGTAAGTATCGATGCTGTGATAGAGGCCTTGGGCCTGCTTGGAAGACATGCTTAGGAGAAGGATGAGCAAGTTACATGTGATAATTCTAGTTTATTATTATTTTCTCCCTCTATCTTGTATTTCTTTCACTACATTACATTACCTGGTATCTCAGTCTCATTTAGCTTAGGCCATCATTGAGTCCAGATTTGAGTTAAGCAACCAAAAAACTGTCAGAAGCAATCTGCATTACCTAGGACTAGTATATTGGATCTAGAATTTTGGCATTTGCTGTCATATTCATAACTTCAGTAGATCTAAAATTATGTTCCTCTCCCCTGAGCTAATACCCCCCAAATTCATTTTCATGCTTATTCTCCAGATTTCTGGTGATACAAATTAGCCAATTTTTGTATATTCCATGGTTTGACTTTGTAATTTACCTCAAAGGACATGGCAGAACTTGTCTGTAGTTACAGGTATAGAATCAATGAGGAAGGAGACACGGGGAGAACTGGCAGCCCTTGAGAATCAATTCCTTCAGTCAAGGTCTCTACAATCAAGTTTCTTCTACGAAGGCAGGATCAGACCCAGCAGACAATGGAACTGGGTGCTACTTCATCTGGTAAGGGAGGCTTGGTAGCGGTAAAGATTTGAGTCTATTTCTACCTCTCTGGGCCTCACTCTTTCTCAGTCAGTTCTCCAACTTGTACTTCAGAGAGGGGCTGTGAAATGCACCTTCATTTTAGCTGTGCAGCTGCAGGATCACACACTGTGCCTGATTTTCTCTGCCAAGCAACTGCAAGAAAGGAGAATTTTCAGGGCAGTAATAAAAACGTCTTTATTCCATGGTGGTGCCTTGAGCCAAGAATCTTAAGCGTGGACTTTGGCATTTTCTTTGTTTAAACTTTGCTGAGCGGAAGCAGTGATCACTCCGTCTTGCCAGCAGTTAGGTGCTTCATTCCAGATTACTACAGGTGATAATGTCAGCAGCACTTTTGCCCCAGGTACAATGAGCTACCATTCCTCTAACGGTAATGGGATCGTCACTGCTTTCAGACCCAAGCAGGGGAGAAAATCAGAGCCCTATTTCTTTGATGGTCTGTTGACTGCCAATCTTTGGCACCAGTTACTGTTTGGCTTATTGTTCTTAATTTGAATCCTCTCCTGCTAGTTATAACCAAAAGGGTTTTATTAAGGGGTATTAGGTAGTTCACAGAATGTCTGGGATGGTCAGATAATCAGGCTTTGACGTTAAAAATACAAATATACTTCAGGTTGTATCAATTATATATAACGGAAGTCCAGCCTATCCCCTTGGCTGGGTCTTAATACCCTTTCCTTTTACCCTGAAGATAATTTCCAGTGAGGACAGTTTTGGGGACATATGCATCCAATGGTTTCTTTAATCCCTTTGGCTCCTTTTATGAGTATGAGTTCAGGCAAAGATATTAAAATTGAAAGGTATATCCTACACTCACTTTTAATTGGCCAGGAAACACTGCATTAAATGTTTTATAAATGCTACACTGTACAAAAGCCAGCGACTTATGCATTTGTTCTTTCTTTTGCGTAAAAAGACCGGCAATGACTTTGACTCAACTTTGGGTGAACTTTGGATTTTGATAGTAAGCAGATTTTTTTGCTCTGAGGTTGAAAAGTTGATGCTTTTACTTTTGCTTTATGAGGAAAATAATTACTCTAGGGCCGTTTGATTTTCTGGCTCTGTTAGTCTTAGTGGAAAGGTAGAAACCTAATTCCTGTTTTATTAAAGCCAAATTCTTCAGTAAATGAACACTGACACATGCAAAAACCAAACCAAACCAAACCAAAAATCTGTTTTCTGTATTCCTTTCTTGACATCTTTGGTGTATCACGCATAGGGTTTTTGAAACTTTTACAAATACACTGATAATGGATGTTTTTAGGCTAAGTGACCTGATCCCAGCATTCAGCTCTTTCAGGCAAAGGAACTCTGCTTCTCTAAAAATAAAGTATTCTTTACTAACGAGAAACAAAAATGAAATGAAAGGCTAATTGTATTGGCTATTTCTTCTGGCTATGCTGTTCAGAGAAGTGCTCCCTCCCTCCCCCTGCCTCCTCCTTACTTGCTGGTGCTAGTGTTCCAATAACCTTTATTTTGTTCTCTTAGAAGCAGATCATCATTTTAGAAAACGTACACAGATCAGAAAATGTAAACTCATGCAAAGTCTTTACTTATCTGCATCACATTTAATATCTTGTGAGATTCTGTCTCCTTGCTGGAGTTCTTGCAAGAGACTAATTTCCAGTAACCACTTACATGCTTTATTGACCCCCATTAGGAAATCCTAATGTTCAGTTATTATTAGTGAAATTTGAGTATATGTAAGAGTGAAGTGAGGGAGAAAGTTGTAAATGGCAGAGGACTGTACTAAGTCTAGGCTTGGTCACAAAATGTTGGTGGGAATCTCGTAGATACACAAAAGCCGAGACTTTCCCCATCACAGGTCAGTGCTCTGGGATCAGACTCTGAGACTCAGAGGTTTCCTTGTAGGAGGTTTATTGTAAGCAACATTTATAAGGCAGTGAGGGGAGCAGGATTGGGAAAAGAGAGGAGTTCAACTATGATAAAATTGTAACAGTATAGCCCCCGTGAGGAACTCTGGATCTGGGATAGCCATTGAGTGATGTCCTAAATCTAGGAAAAGGCCCATCACTGGAGGCAAGCTGCCCCTGGGGAGGGCCCATGACTGGGCAAGGCAGATTCAGTTCCTAGAAAATGATGCAGCTGAGCCATCAGCAGCCAGGGCTCCTGGCACCTGGGAGAATGAGAGCCTGGTTCTGATGGGGGATCTGGACAGTGCACCCCAATATTATTTTTCTTCATGACTGCATTTGTTTTCTCATTCTATCCACAAGCAACAAGTGTTGGAATATGTCCTGAAGCTAACAATATTCCAGCTTTCTGTTCAACCTTCTTCACTATTCCAGATGAAATGACAAACGGGGAAGTAGCATGTGTAAAGAACTCTAAAGGGTATGATATTTTGACCTACTTGTTAGTGAACAAGTTAGCCTTCCACGAACATCCTTTAAAAATAGTCTAGAACAGTAGCCCATAGTGGCACTGCTCATAAGAATTTCAGAAATGTAAAAGACCTATGTGGAATTATCTCCCACAATAGCTACCTTTCATTAAATTCTTATAATTCACTAGGCCAAAATCTCACAAATCACTTCATTAAATTGTCATAGCAGTCTTATATACTAGATACTGTTGGTTACATTTTCTTTATATAAAAATGAGTTTATTGACCTACTGCAGCAAAGAACTCTGCAGACAATTCAGAAATGAATTGTTTATGTTTGGGCTCAGAAGTTATTAGGATGAGATATCAGAAGCTTGGGCAAGTCGTTGCACATTGATGAGGGCAAACAGTTGGATTGCTTGCTTGAGGCAAGAGTTGATACAAGTTAGGTGAGGCTTGGGAGAGAAGAAGGAAGTGTTATTCAGATCACAAGATGTTCTGTAGTTGTAATTGCATACCTGATGAGGGTGGTTGTTCTGGCTTTGAGTCCTCACTCGCTCTTTTTGGCTATCTTCTGGTAAAGGCAGAGGGAAGGCCTCAAAAGCAGCCAGAGATGCACCACTGAGTGCTCTCCAGAGGACACCACCTGAGAAGACAGCAGTGTGGAGCTAGATGAGGGTCTGACCTTTGTGCCTCTTTCATTGGCTTGTTGGACTTGATGGCTGTGCAGTAGCACTTAAGACTCCAGAGAGTTCACAGTAAGGAACTGCAATTCACACAAAGCCTGAAAGCAGGATGACTGTCAGATTTTGTAGAATGTAGAATGTAGCTGCGATGCTGTATTACCAAAATTAGGTCAAGAAAACATGCCAGATATATTTGACTTTATCTTGGATAGCCAGGTGGCATCTTTGCTCTTTAGAGAAGTACTGTTCAGCCTGGCCAAGTGCACCACAAAGTTTTGGCAATGGCACTCACACCACCTTTTCTAGCTAACAAAGTCTAAAGTTAAATCGAGTTTGCCATCACTTGAATCAAACAGTTTAGACTAGAGCTTTGAATGAAATCTAATCATGAATTTCTGACTACTATCTCCAATCAGGTAACTCATACTGTAAGATTTGCTGCTCGAATGTTGTGCATAGTAGGTGAATCAGTGATTCCTCAGGGTACTTTTCCAGATTAGTTGTGACTTTACTTTCTAAGTGCCTAGGTATATATTTCGGTGACGTATCAACCATAATGGGTAGAGGAGTTACAAATACCTAGAAGTTTGAGTGTGGTAAATAAGGAAGCGCTTTTGTGCACATAAAAATACGTTGGCATTACTTGTATATTATAGAGAAACTGATATCTAGAGAAGTTAGGTAACTGGTCCAAAGTCATATAACCATTCATCGAGACAGGTGAAATTTGAATACAGGTAGTCTAAGTCCAAAGCCTTGTTTTAAACCACTTTGGTACAATGACTGTCCTCGCGCATAGTGGCTGTTTTTTGATCTTTGGGGCCAGGCTCTGAGCAGGTGATGGCAGTGTTTGAGCCACTGATGCTACCATTTTGAAAGATTACCCTTTCAAAAAATTTGGGAGAGCCTGGAGAAGCTCAGAGTTTCATTCATAATGCCTCAACACTCAATTCAGTATTAGAAGTGGATTTTTTTGAATTGGTATAAAAATCTTATGGTTAAAAAACCAAATTAATCTATTTTTATCAATCACACAAAGATGTTCAAGAAACTATGTTAGTTTTTTTTTTTTTTGGAAACGGAAAATAATTTATAATCTAGGTTAACTTGGCCTGAGCAAATAAGTAAATAGCTGCCTAGGTAAAAGTTCACCTTTTCTTTGAAGATTTTCAGTCTATATACGCTCCTTAAAGGCTGACCTATGATGAGCAAAAGGATTAATGACCCATAGGGTATGATATGTGAGGCATTTTGAACACACACACACACACACACACACACACACACACACACACACACATCCTAATCCCCTGAACGTTCAAGGCTTTGTAAATTTTTCTGAAATTTTACAATTAGAGATTCATTCCTTTGGTATATAATAGTTTCTTAGGTTTCGTGAATGATCTTTTACAGTTCAAGATCATTTGACTATATGCATGCGAACATTAAGGGAGGAATACCTTAGAGGCTTCTCTGACCCCTAAGAGAGGAGGATTGGCAGTTAGCTGACAGCGATGTCCTGAGGACTGAGGTTGACTCAGCAGTAGGGAGAGGGAGGGCTCTCTGGGCTGGAATGGGACCCATTTTCCAGCTTGGAACACATGGCTCTGTCCTTCCTGAACTCTTCTTGTACAAGGTCTGAATTTCGTTAAATTTTACCATGAGATATGTTGTTTGCTTTTCATATCTATATCCATATTGCCATATAATTGCTCTCCAGTTCTGTTGAAAATATGCCTTTGTTTCAAATATGCACACATGCACCCTTCCCCAACTCAAACTAATAGAAGAGTAGAGATGACCTCTTGGATTTCAGTGTCTAGTATATTAGAGGTCAGAATTCAGAATTAATGAGCTTTATATCTTTTCTTGAATTATAACTGAATAATGTAGTGAAGAGACTAAGTAACTTAGTCAATGAGGCATGGTTAGAAAGTACTAGAGCTAAGTGAATCTGCCTCTAAATCCAGCACTCTGTTCCATTCCCAAGAGCCTCTCTGTTTTGTTTTGTTAGGAGGAAGGGAACAAAAGTCGAAGGGCCCAGAAGATAAGTTTTCCTTTTCCATTTTTCATCTTAGCTTGTTCCTGAAGGTGTAATTAAAAATTTAATGACTAAATCTTTATTTCCTTCCAGGTATCCTAAACTCTGATTTTCCCTGGAACTCTGGAGGGACAGCATTCCAATTGCCTAATTGTTTCTCACAGAATTTCTATCATTTCTCAGATTTTTATAGAGTTGGGCAGCATTGTGTCAGAAAATCCAGTTTAGTCTTTTGAATGAATTGAATGCAATGCAGAGGAACCCCTTCGAAGTGATCATGTTGAGATGAGGAGTTTAAATTTGACTAGGTCAGCCTAACTTTTATGGTACTTAAGAATGACTGTGGCATAAGTTTCCATTTTATTTGAAATCAATTCACTTTTGTAAACACTTGATATTGCTGTTGCCTAAGGAAAGTAATAATTTAATACCATATTAATTATGTTGCAGCAGTAATGGTGCAGTTTGTATTTATAGGCCAATTCTGTTCTTTCCATGGGTAGCTTATTGGGTTCATTTCACAGCAGTGATTTAGGGTCTCCAAGACCCAAGTTTATCTTTGTGCCTCTGCCTTTTCCTATTCAGTCCCTACTACCTCTCCGTTGTCCTTTCTACTACCCTTGTTGAATCCTTAGGCTGAGCCAGGAGTCAGACTAGTTAATGCCTTTCTGCAAATGGCTCTTGGACTGCATATCACAGTGAAATTTCACAGTGAAATTGAATCTGAGGGTTTTGTAGGTCTGTTTAATCTACAGCTGCTCTTGCCTTCTAATACCAAAATGAGCAATAAAGAATTGATCAAGGATATGATGTGAATAAAAGATTGTGATCCAGCTGAGGGTTCAGTTGGCCTTAAAAAATATCTTACTTGTAAAAGAATTTTCATTTGGGCCAGGAAGCACCAGAGAGGCTTGGGTTATATGTTAATTTTGTTTTAAAAGAGCAGTCTTCACACTCCTGATTTTATTAAGGGTGAGACTAATCCCATCGCCGTGACACTGGCTTGAATTCCAGGAAAATTTGTATGCCTTTTCTGTTTTCCTGCACTTTCATGGATATATTTTAAAATAATTGCAGCCTGAATGCTTAATTCTGGAAGAAGCAAAGTGATAAAGAGCTGGAATTACTCTATATTCTGCCATCTGTTTTACCGTTTGTCTTTTGAAATGAGGACATTAAATTGAGCTTCCCCACCTATTTCTCTTTAAGCCTCTGATTTATTGCACACCAGAAAGAGATGAACCATATGCGGGGCTTTCCGGCCAGTGAGGTTTAGTTGCCAGATCTTTTATGATGGGCTTCTATTGAGCAATAAGTTATCTAGGAGGGCAGTTTACTGCCCTATATTCCCAATTTGTGTACAAACTATAAAGCAAAACATTTTGTGAACATAAATGTGAATTGAAGTTTCCTACTGCATAGAATCAAGGCTATATTTGGATGGGCTTTACCTCTGTTTGTTTGTCTGGTGTAATGTTTTAAAAACATTTAGAAGGGAAAGAAGGGAAACAGAAAAAGCTGATTTCCAAGCTTCTTACTTCACTATGGGGACACAGCAGGTTATGGTTTTTGACTCTAGGCATGTTAACACTAAAGGAAGACAGCTGCTAGAATCTATAAAATAGTTCAGTTCTTCATCTGGTTTGCAAATGGGTGAAGATTTTCTGCAAATCTGGATTGAATGCCAAGCTCCAATTAGTTTAAATGGTTCTGTTACTTTAGTTATAGAATATGAAGTGTTGTCCTAAGTACCAAAGAATTCTTTTAAAGTCTTGTACAAGTACTCATCAAAAATGGGGTAAAGATAGAGCAGTACCACTTCATTTAAAATTTTTTCTACTTGATTTCTGAAAGTGATTTTGCATATTCCCAGTAATCTGACAAATAGGAAAATCTTCGACCTCATTTAAGTTTAGGATGACAGTAGAGTGAAAAGAAGCACAAACATATTTGTATTAGTATGGGAACTGGCCCAAAAAGTAAGACTGATCACTTTGAATCTGGGACTTTTTCATTTTAGGAAATTATTTTCTTAATAAAAGAACTCACGTATTTATAATTTGTAATTAATATATTTTAGTTCCTATAATTCTTGTATCAGGTGATCTTGTAAAATCTGACTTACACTGGATTTTAAAAAATTGTTATTTTCCACATCTAACTTAAGTCATATTATTGAATGCTTTTATTTATTCAGAATCATTTGTTGGGGGAAACTTCTGAGTGGTTGAGGTAATGCTAGTGGCCTAAATTAAAAACTCTCCACATATTTCCCTCAAAAAGACATTAATAAGAAAAATAATCCCACACCCACGGTATGGTTAGGAGCAGAAAAAACACTACAAACTTCACATTATCTGAGTGTACAAAAATAAATACTCATTTATAGCCAGGCTTTTTCTAAAGTTCTGTTGCAAGCCTTTGTGGAGAAGCAGGGATTGTCTGCAAACACAAAACAGAAGATAGACTAGGGAATGAGATAGGGACACATCCAGAAATAGAAAGTCCACTATAAGTGAAAAACTGAAAAAAAGTCCAAAATCCACGAAGCAGAAAAAAATGTAATACGTACCCTCTAAACTGAAAAAAATATCCCCCCCAAACAAGCATTTAGGGATGTTAAAAAGCATCTTGAATCAGAAATTCAAAAACTAAGAACCAAAATGGGCAACACAGAAAGAAATAAAAGTTACTTTAATTTGGGATAGAAGAAAAAGAAAAAAACAAATGCCTGAAATAAAAGTTAAAGTTAAGGTGCCTAAATGAAAATGTATTTGAATGAAAATTTAACAAGTGACATTGAAGAAAAACAGGAAAACAACCAAGAGATAGGTAATGAAAGAAGCAAAGAAATAAAAAGGGTAGGAAGAAAGTGGTTGAAATAGAATATAAGTAATAAAGAGTCACCTTATGTATAAGGAATATTCCTGAGGAAAGTAAACAAAATAATATTTAAAACCATAATTCAAGAAAACATTCTGGAAAAAAAGTAATTGAATTAGAATAATTGAATATTGAAAGAACCTAACATGTTCCCGGGAAAAATGACCTGAAACAATAAACTTTGAGGCATATCCTAGTAAAATTATTCATTTTGAAGATAAACACAAAAGTCTTCATGACTCTCAGGTATCAAGATCAGTGGGTAAGAAAATTAGACTGGCATTAGACTTCTCAAGAGCTACATGGAAAGCAAAGCAATAGAACAGCATTTTCAAGAAACTCAAGGAAGGAAAGTGTAAAACAAAGTTTTATATCCAGCTAAGCTCTCCTTCAAGATATGAGGGCTATAGAAAAATAATTTTAAGCATTGTAGGACTCAGAGAATACTAATGAGCAATTCTTGAAGGGTCCACTAGAGGACAATGTTTATCCAACCAAGATATGATGGGACCTTGGGAATGAAGATGTGAAATTAATATACTTAATCTAGATTTAAGGGAACAACAGACGGAATGAGGGTAGAAGAATATATAAATATATGTTCTGATGAAGTAGAAATAAATTTTTAAATTTAGTTTCAAATTGAAAGAGAAGGAGAATAAAGAAGAAAGTAGAAATCAGTTCATTGATTATTATATAGGCAGTAGATGGGAGTCAAAGAAACCATTAAAAACTGACAAACCAGATAGTAAAAAGTAAACAAAAACAGGGTACAAGAGTATTAAAAATAAGCATGTAAAATTTAATACTAGAATAAATTATAAATTTAAAGAAGCACTTTTAGAAAAGATTGAAAACTAACACAGCAAGGAAAAATCATAGAGGAAAAACCCAGTAATTATGACCAAACATATAGGTCATATCAATTAACATGACTGGGTTTGATTTACCTATTGAAAGAAAAAGATTTTCAACTTGGCATACAAAAGAAGTTCCAACTATAAGCCATATACAATGGAGATATCTAAAACAAAGTGATTCAGAAAGATTAAAAATAAAAGGATGCTAAAGTTATACTGGAGAAATGGAAATTATTTATTATATATATATCTAATTATATATATAATTAGAAAGCAGGGTTCTGATATTAGAAAAAGGAGAAATCAAGCCAAAAAAAGCAATAGTATGACTTATTAGGACACTTTTAATATTAAAGGTCACCATTTATAATGAGGATATAGTAGATATGAAAGCAGAAATTATAGGTGATGCAAAGAGAAATAGAAATATACTACTAAAGGAGACTTTCATGTACCACTAGCACAAGTGTACGAAAATAAAAAAGAACATTGACTAAAATAAATTAACCAATAAGGTAGTTCTCATAATTATGTATTGAATGATAACATAAATCATTAAAATCTGTGGAATACATCTAAAGCAGTAAAGGAATATTTGTAGTAATAAAACAAAAATTATGAAAATAAATGAATGTAATACCCTAGAAAAAGATAACAAAGGAAACTAAAAGAAAGCACAAATAAGGAAATTGTAATCACAGTGAAGTTAATGAGGTACAGAAGAGAAAAATAGTAGATCTAATTAAGAACCAAAGTCCTTTTAAAAATTAACAAAACCTGTAAACCACTATACTTAATCAAGAAAAAAAGAGGAGCGAGCACAAATATACAAAATAAGAAATGGCAAGGGAGAAAACCATTAAAACAAAGTAAAGTTTAAAAAATTGAAAGGGACTACAGTGCTCTATGGAAAAAAAAAAAGCTGAAAACCTAGATGAAATGGATGTGTCCTTAGGCAAATATAGTTGATTAAAATGTAAGCTAGAACATTTAAATAGTTCAATTTTTGTAGCAGAGATAAAGTAATTAAGGAATTACTGCACACAATAAAAACACCTGGCTCAGATATTTTTAGAGGGGAATTTTATCAAGGGCAAAGAGGTAATCTTACAGTGGAGAAATCTGGGAAATACTATCTTGATCAGAGTTAGTATTACCAATATTGGGACAAATAGTGTCGTGTACCTCCTGATATGGTGCACTACTGAGAATGACCAACATAATTTCTATGGCAAGAAATGTATAATCCAAATCTAATTATGAGAAAGCATCATGATTAACCCAACAGCAGACAAAACCACACTGAGGGACATTGTACATAATGTACATATTCTTCAAAACAATCAAAGTCATGAAAGACAAAGAGACTAAAAAACTGTTCCACATGAAAGAATATTAAAGTGTCATGACAGCTAGGAGTAATCTGTGATCCAGAGTTGTTGTTAGACTAGACTTTATTTTATATATAAAGAATGTCCCAGGACATTACTAGGACAACCAGATAAATGTGTACAAGGTCTGCATATAAAAATGTTTTATATATATATATACGATATATTATAAAAAACATGAAATAGTGTCAAATTAATGTTAAAAGCCAGATTTTTGCACTACTGAGGCTGTGAAAAACAAAATCCTTGTCATTTGGAAATACATGCTTCAGATTTAGGGATTTGTCATTTGGAAATACATACTTCAGATTTAGTGATAAAGGGCCATCAAGTCTCAACTTTCTCTTAAATGGGTCATGAAATACACATAGATTAAATAAACAAATCTTGGTAATTGTGTAATTGGTTGAAGGGATAATAGTATTTCTTGCAACTTTTTTGTAGGTTTAAAATTTTATAAAAATGATGTGTATATAAAGAGTGTGGGCAGATCTGTGTAAATAGGCCATGGACATGTCTGTTTCCAAGCCCCGAGGCACCGCTGTTGTGGTGTGCAGAAAGCTGTGCAGAGTGGACCTCAGCAACCTGGGGTAGAGGACAAACATCCCGGCCAGCTGAAGAGGAAGTAAAATCCTTACTTGCTTCAGAAAAAGACAAAGTGGGAGGGACTGACCATCAGTGGCTCCGTGGTTCCACTTTGGACAATCAGAAGAGATGGCGACTGCACAACAGATGCCTAGGGTAAGATGCTCTAGGTCAACATCTGTTGAAAAGCTGGGAAAATCAGATCATTTTCTTATGTGTTTTACTTGTTATTTGGTTTTCTTCTCACAATAAAGAGAACGTAAATTGGACAGATTCAAATAAATTTTATCGGCGCACCCACATATGCTAGGCATATTCTATTAGCTGAATTAAGAAGTAAGCTGGCTTAGAAGGAAACATAAATTTCAGCAAGTTGAAATAATTTAAAAGTTCATAAGAAAGAAAACGGAAAAGAAAGGGGAAGAATATTCAATGAGTCAGGAATGAAGCTATTATTTAAACATGAATTCTATCCGCTTGCTAAATAGACTTTATACATGGTTTTATACTTTTTGTCAAATCAAAATGCCTAGAGGGGAACTCATAAGATACACAATTCAGAATGTTCTTAGATAAAAGTAATCCAATTTCTCAAGGAGAAACACAAATGTTCCTGCTTTTAACACCGTAAAGACATGTATCACAAAGTTCTCAACCAACGGGTTCTCTGTAACATAATGAAGAAGGGCACTTACTGCAGGTTTCTCTCTCCTATTCACAAAACTATGAAATGACTCCACCTTTGTTTTATAGGGAATTGGGACCATTGAGTATTGTGCATTAATATTAAAGGAGGAGGATGGTTCTATGAATAGAATGTATATAAGAGATATAAACATAAGTCGACTTTTGCAAACCAGGAAGATTAAAGTGGAAAGGACCTTTGTTAGAAATGTTCTGAAATTGAAGAATGCTTAGGGGACAGAGATAGGGCTATTAATGGTAGTAGTAAATAATAGACACCTGTCAAAAAAAGAACTTCCAGAGTGCCGCAAAGGTAAGCAGTGTCCTTAAACTCCCTCCACATCTTCTGGGAAGAGGCACTGGCAGATGGTTCAGAAAGTCAAAGCTTCTTACTAGCAATACCCAGATCACGGATTCTCACAATTGAGCAAGTCCAAGATGGGGTAGCTCTACAGACAATCTCCACCACAAAATTCTGTAAGGAGTGTTCTTACTATCTACTCCTCTGCTAATCAACCCTTCAGCCTCCAAGAGGTGTTCCACAACCACTGAAGAATTTTTTGTGCCCCTTCAACAGTACAGAGATTTTCTCTCTGTGTGTCCTACTCTATACCACTGTTCTTTGTATCTCTCCTTCCTCCCCCTTTTCCTCTCCCTCCTTTCTCCCTGTCTCCTCTCCTTCCCATCTCTCTCTTGATTTGACTTCTCCATTTTTAACTTCTGGGAGAGGAAGGAAGGGGAAGTAGTTTCTTGTTGAAAAGCTCTTGCAAAAGTCTATGCCTCTGTGTTCTCTCACCTGGCTTCCTAACTAGCCTTAGGCTAAAATTTATGGATTGTATTTCTATTTGCAACCTTTACATGAAATGTACTAGGTATCTCAGGCATCCTTATAGTCATTACAGCTCCTGGTTATAGAGTGATTCTTATATGATTCTTTAATGTAGATTAGTGACATCACATTAATATAGCATCTTAAACTTAGAATGCATTTATTTTCTTGCCTGTGCCAGTTTCAGTGGTGGAGCGTTTGCCCTGGAAGGGGGCCGCCTAAATGAAGTGAGAGTGAGGCTGTACCGTGAGATGTGGAGGGATTTTAGGTGATACCTAGTATCATAGGGAGCTTGAAACTCACATGGCCATTGTTATAGTTACATGGGGCAATGAGAAATTGTTAGGAGTAAGAAATAAAGTGGCTGGGAGCAAGAAATGATGATAATACTCGTTAAATTTCAAGGTTCAGAAAAAAAAGTTCTCAAGAAGTTAGCTACCTTATGGAATTTGTAAAATAATTTTAAGAACAGAGAGCTAGAAATCACCTTGCCCATTATTCACTCTAGAGATAAAACATTCATCACTCTAGAGATGAAACAAAGCTGATGTCGACCCCCAATGTATTGAATTAAGAACTGCAATGATATACTTTGTAACTTTTAGGAAAATAAGGGAAATTTGGGTCAGAGGTTCACTTTAATTTTGTTCTCCTAGCTGCTGGAGCCTCTAAGGAGGCTATAGTTTGGGCATTCTCTAGATAGAATGACTGAGGGCTTTGAGTGAGATTGATAAGCATGCCTTAAATAGTGGTATCTCACCTCTAGTCCTAGCATAGAACTCTAGATAATGCCCTCATACCCTCTCTTTTACCTAGCAGGAGGATACTTTGTGCATACTGTTTTGCTGCTCTACTAGATGGAGTGAAAAACCAGGTGACTGTGTCTTTACAGAAGTCTACCTTCTCCCTTCTTCCTGTAATCCTGTTGAGTCTTGGGAAGTGCAGTAAAGAAATAAATATCTCTAGGCTTAGAAAGAAATCTATTAGTGGTTCTGCTTTTTAAAAATCATTCATAATGATGTCACTCTGAACACAGGTAGAAGTTACTACCTCACTGCCAAGTACAACCACATATTTGGTTTAAAAATATAACATTTGTTTATATATTCAAGTTCTTCAATTTTTATATTGTCATTACCATTAATTTTTAATCTTAAATTAAAAGCTACTTTCCCTTTCACGGAGATGGTTAAAATAATTGACTCTGGATGGAATATCATGTTTGCTATCTTTAAAGCTCTGAGAATCCTTGGGAAATTCTTTGGGAGATGTTACAACCCTCTGTGATTGGGAATGGTCTAATATTATATATTGCATATTACTGAATTCTGGTTTAAACCAGAAGGTTGTAAAGCTGATTTCTTTTGATCACTAGTAAAATTGGCCATTCCATCAAGTCATACTGTAACTTCTATTAATTTTGACTATATAATCAGGAGATTGTAAAAGCCTTGGCACAGAGCCTTATGGATTGCGGAGTGGGTAGGATATGCGGGCTGATAAATGATGTCCTAGTAATTAAGTTATCTTCCATTTTATGTTATAGTCATTTATGCAGTATTTTGAGGTATCTGGCCGTAGACCATCTGACAATAGTGAAACTCCTGAGCTTTGGTGTTCTGTGTGATATTAGAGATCATTTAGTACCATGTCTTTGAATCCGCAGGTGGGACATAGATTCAGGAAAATGTTAGTGAGTAGTTACTCGGTGACTAGGAACCAGAAATGTCTGTCCCTACCTAAATCTTCTTCCTCCACCTTCTGCTTTCCTATTCTCTCCCATACCCTAAGTCCTTGCTAATAGTGCAAACAGTGCCCAGTCAGATACCACTTGCAAAATAAGATGGTAGGGATGAGGAGTGAAGTTAGCCACTTAACTATGAGCCCTAGAGGAATTTTCATTATATAGAATTGATAAACCCAGATTGAAAACATAACATCATAAGTGATGCTCAGGATATAGGAATTGCTTAGTTGTATTGGTATTAAATATTTCCTTGAAATGACATTTGTTACTCCAGTACAACTGTCCTTAGTCATTATTTTAGATCACAATGACAAAATGAGTGTAAATGTCATGTAGGTGGGACTGTCTCAAGTTCCTTTCAAAGTAGCAGTTTATCAGTTGATTATTAGCAGGATTTCACCAAGCCCCAACAACTTTTAGTAAAGGCTCAACCTTCCCTAGTTGGTAAGAGAAAAGGTACAGCTGGCCTAGAAAAAATGTGCACATCATCTGTTCTCTTCAATCAATTTGGAATGTACCGACATTGCCTCTGTCTGTTGTTTGAATCTTATGAAGTATCTCCAGGGGTTTTTAAGGCCAGACAAGAAAATGCTCTGAAGGCAGATGAAAGAGAAGTCTGTGCAAGAGAGCCCCAGAACAGGCCAGAGAAACTTTTCCGTATCTAAAAGTAATCTGCTTTGTTGCTTCTGGACAAGGTTTTGAGATGGAGGGAAAGCATGTGCTGCCTTCCAAATGGAAAGAGCCATCATATAAAACTCTTGCCTCATGAGGTGTCTTAGTGGCTGCCTCTGCTCTTCCCCCAGCCATGGGTAAGGAAATGGACAACACAGGCTTTTGAGCTTGTGACTTGTCTCCCGTAAAATACCTTCATTTTAGGGAGATTGCGTTTTGTTCAGAAATCAACCATGATGAATCTCTACTTGGAAATATTGGATTTATATCAAAACTGAAATTTAGAAACTGGGAATATTAACAATAAGAATGAAACAAAATACCTTTTGTGTATTTGATAAACACAGATTGAGTCCTTTTATTTTAAAGTCCAAACGGTTTAATCATTTATGAAATTTCTCTTCAAAATTATAAAACTGCATTTCAAGTATGTAAAATATAAAGATACAATGAAAAAAAGCCAATGTTAACGTCTAGTCAGGTTTGCTTGTATACGCTTTACTCCAAACACATGCAAGCATAATTAATTAATACTTTTTAAACTTGATAGTTAAAAAATATTTAGTGCAAATACAGAATCCTGCCTCCAGCATTGGTACAAGTATAGGGATAAGCTGGTACCTAACTTCATATTTAGGCATTCATATCAAAAGCAAGGAAAGTGCATGTAGGTAAGGACTTCCAGGGAGTAGTCAAGTGTTAAGCAATCAATGGAGATTTATTAGAAGGTAGAGCATTTCACATATGCTATCCAGAGAGAAGCTTCTGGCCTGCTTGAGATGTCTCATTGGAAGTTCAGATAGCATTGCAAGTATTTTACAAGAGGACCCCTATTAATTAGGGAAGTGTGAGATCTGGATGGTGGAAAGGTTGGCGAGACAGATTGAGTGAGCTATGGAGTCTACTGAGGTGAGAAAGTCCCTGCCCTTGGACACCTTCAGTCCAGTGAAGCAGTCACATTACCTAGTACAGCATGAAAAGGAAAGTTACAGAGGCCTGTATGACATGTCACCAGAAGGCAGGGGAGGCAGGATCTAATTGTATCTGTAGAAGATAAGGAAAATGTCTGCTAGGGTGACGCCATTCTTGATGATATAATTTTTTTCTCTGAAATATTTTATTTTGATATAACTTCAAAACTTATGGACAGTTGCAAAAGTTATATAAAACCAATACAGAGAATTCCAATATACCCTACCCAGATACTCAGATTTACCATGTTTTAATATTTTCCCACATTTGTTATATCAATCTATCTATCTATCTATCTATCTATCTATCTATCTATCTATCTATCTATCTATCATCTTTCTTTCTTTCCTTCTTTCTATCATATACCTACCTACTTACCTCTCTCTCTTGTCTATCTAATCTAGCAATCATCAATCAATTTTGGAAACATTTGAGAGTATGTTGCATATGCCATTTCCTTGAACACTTAATAATATTTCCCTGTATACTTCCTAAGAATAAGGATATTCACTTATGTAACATTAAGTATAGTTATAGAGTTTAAGAAATTTAACATTGATATAAAGCATGCAGTCAATATTCCATTTTCTTTCAATTGCCCCAATATTGTCCATTTGGGCATTTTCTTCTCCATTATCAGATTCATCAAGAATCATACATTGCATTAATTGTCATTGTCTCTTTAGTTTCTCTGTCTCTTTTAATTGTGGAAACGTGTGCAATGTAAAATTTTCCATCTCAACCATTCTCAAGCACACAATTCAGTGAGACTCATTGCATTTACAATGTTGTGCTACCCTTACAGTGCACCGTGCATTATCAAAACTCTTCTATTATCCCAAATATCCATTATGCATTAACTCCTCATTCTCCCTTTCCCTGCTCCTGGTAACTTGTACTCTACTTTCAGTCTCTATGAATTTGCATATTCTAGTTATTTCATATCAGAGGAATCATATGATATCTGTCACTTTGTGTCTGACTTATTTCACTCAGCATGGTGTCTTCAAGTTCATCCATATTGTGACATATACCAGTGCTTCATTCCTTTTTATGGCAAAATAGTATTTCATTGTATGTATATACCACATTTTGTTTATCCATTCATCTGTTGATGAATATTTCAGTTGCTCCTACATTTTTACTATTGTTAATACTGCTGCCATGAACATTGGTATACAAGCATTTGTTTGAGTTTCTGCTCTGGTTCTTTTGGGTATATCCCGTCATGCGGTAGTTTGTTTTTAATTTTTTGAGGAATTGCCAAACTTGTTTTCCAAAGTGGCTAGACTACTTTATGTTCCTACCTACAATGTACTAGGTTTCCTATTTCTCTTTATCCTTGCCAACATCTGTTTTTTTCTGTTTTTTAAGTAATAGACATTTTAGTGTGAGGTAGTATCTCATTGTGGTTTTGATTTGCATTTCCATAATGGCTAGTAATGTTGAACATCTTTTCATGTGCATATTGGCCATTTGTATGTCTTCTTTGGGAAATATCTATTTAAGTTCTTTGCCCATTTGGAATTTGTTTGTTTATCTTGTTGTGATGGATTTGTAGCAATTTTTTATATATTCTGAATATTATTATATATTTTTTATATTTTTTATATATTCTGAATTTATCAACCATTATCAGGTTGGTTGATATTTCTCTCATTCACTTTCTTGATAATGTTCTTTGGCACACAAAAGTTTTAATTTTTTTAAGTCCCATTTATCTTTTTCTTCTTTTTTTGCTCATTTTTTTTGTGTAAAGTCTTAGACCCATTGCCTGAGTCTTTGTGTTTTCTGCTGAGTGCTTTATAGTTTTGATTCATTTGAGCTAATTTTTGTACAAAGTATGAGGGATGGAGTCCCATTTTCATTTGTTTGCCTGTGGCTATCCAATTTTCCCAGCACAGTTGGTTGAAGAGACTATTCTTTCCCCATTAAGTGGACTTGGCACCCTTGTCAAAAGTCAGTTGACCATAATGTGTGGGTTTATTTTTGAACTCTCCATTCAATTCCATTGGTCTATATGTCTGTCTTTGTGGCAGGATCACACTGTTTTGATTACTGTTCCTTTTAATAGTTTAAGAAGTCAGGAAGTGTGAGTCCTCCAACTTTGTTTTTTTCCAGATGGTTTTGGCTATTCAGGGTTCCTTATCCTTACATATTAATTTGAGAATTAGATTTTCTATTTCTGCAGAGAAAGTTGTTGGAATCTTGATTGGGCCTGTATTGAATCTGTGAATCACTTTGAGCAGGACTGACATTTTAATAAGATTAAGTCTTTCAATTTGTGAACATGGAATATCTTTCCATTTATTTAGCTCTTCTTTAACTTCTTTCAGTAATGATTTGTGGTTTTTCATGTGTAATGGTTAATTACATGTGCCACCTTAGCTAGGTTATGGTGTCCAGTTGTTTGGTCACACAAGTACTCATCTGATTGTTACTGTGAAAGTACTTCAGGAGTTTAAACTGTATGGTAGTTGATGGCATCTATGGCTGGTTACATCTATGATCAACAAAGAACATTGCCTTTAGCAATGAGAGAAGTCTCCTCATCCAATCATTTGAAGACTTTAAAAGGACAACTGGTGACTTCAACAGTCAGAAAGAAGAATTTCCATCTCTACTTCAGTCGGCCAGCTTCTCCTGGGGAATTCATTGAAGCCATCTTTGAAGTTCCCAATTTGTAGCCTGCCCTATGAAATTTGAACTCGCCAATCCCCATAGTTGTGTGAGCCAATTCCTACAATAAATGTCTTAAAATTTACAGACATATCCTATTGGACCCTGGCTAACACTAAATATATAAGTCCTTTACATCTTGGTTAAATTTATCCTTAGATATTTGATCTTTTCGTTTCTATTGTAAATGAAATTGTTTTCCTGATTTCTTTTTTGGATTGTTCATGACTAGTATACAGAAACACCACTGATTTTTGTGTGTTGATCTTTTGCCCCACCACTTTTATGAATTTATTTGTTAGCTATAGTAGCTTTCTTGTAGACTTTAAAAAAATTTTTTCTCTATATAGGGCCATGTCATTTGTGAATAGGGATAGTTTTACTTCTTCCTTTCCAATTCGGAAGTATTTTATTATTTTCTTCCTAGCCTAATGACTCTGGCTAGCACTTCTAGTACAATGTTGAATAATGTGGTGAAACAGACATGCTTGCCTTGTTCCTGGTCTTAGAGGAAAAACTTTTAGTCTTTCACTGTTGAGTATGATATTAGCTGTGGGTTTTTCATATTTGCCCTTCATTATGTTTCCTTCTAATCTGGGTTTATGAATGCTTTTTTTAATCAAGAAGGGATGCTGGATTTTGTCAAATGCCTTTTCTGCATGAATTGAGATGTTCATGTGTGTGTTTCCTTCATCCTGTTTCTGTAGTGTATTATTCTTTTCTGATGTTGAACCACACTTGCATTCCTGGAATAAATCGCACTTGCTCATGGTGTACAATCTTTAATGTGCTGTTTGATTCAGTTTGTTGGCATTTTGTTGAAGGTTTTGCCTCTATATTCAAAAGGTTGATGATATCTTGTAGGTGTTCACAAATGACAGAAGAAGGAAAAGGGCATTTTAAGCAGAGGGAAGGGCATGTGTGAAGACAAACAGGCAAGTAAGAATGATTTGTGCTGGGGAGAGTGAGCAGGTTTGGGTGGCTGGAGCACATGGTAGAAGTGGCACAAAATGAATATAAGAGCTGGTGAAATTGGTTAGAGATGAGAAACTGAGAGCATAGAGGCAGTATAAGGATTACTGGGGCATTCTAGAACTTGAAGGGGGAGGCTGGGGTACTGAAGGTAAGTGCTAATGACAGATAGCTTATATAATGAACATGTAAAATATGTAGGATATAAACAAAACGCATACCAATTTTGTCCTCCACTGGCGCTGTATGGTTTATTTAGTGGGGTGATATATTTTTGCTTCTGGGTGAAAACTCTAGCAGCCCTAGGACTTTTCTGCTCATTTTTAGTAAATTGGCTAACCTACCTTGGGTTGCAAGCACACAATTCCAATTCTGTATTTAAGTGTCCAATTTAACCTATTACTTAACAGGTATATCTTTTTCAGAGATATATCTTCCCTATCCACCTGTATAGGCGGTGCATCTTGTGGGCTCCTTCTTCCTACCTTAGCTTAGTCTGGAGCAACAGGGAGGGAACCTGTCCTTATGAAAAGAAGTCATGGTCAGATTCTTCTGTCTCCTCTCCCCTGCCTCCTCTACTCCCCAGATACTCTTTTGATCCCATTCAAGAATAAGGACCTTCTGTGACTGGATGGCTTCACTCTGTCCAGGCCTGACAGATGGTTAAAGCCAGCTCTCTTTCTCGTGGGCATTTCTGTGATTCCCTCCACACTGCACATTGCAGCTCCCTTGATATGCATGACATCACTCCTCTGGATGACTGAGGTGTTTCTCATCTCCTGTCCCTTTCAGTATTCCATTACTCATAGACTCTTCCTGTGGAAAGCCCTGTACCCTTCCAGTTTCATCTCTTTAGGTAGGAAGTAAAATGGCCTAGTCTAAGCCAAACTTCTCTGGGTGCTTGGTCCCCAGGGGTCCCTGGGAGATCCTCCCACATCTTCACCCTGACAAACTCTGGGTGGGCAGCTCATCCTATTTGAGCTCAGCCACCTCAGCCTCCTTTGTCCTACTGCCATAGGTTTCTCCAGGCACAAATCCCTTGTGTCATGCAAGACATTTCCCACTCCCTGAATAGTTCCTTGGAAGCCTTTCCTTGGCTTTAGGCAGAAAAGGAAGCACCTTAAAGAGGAAGGGGTGGATTTCCCATAGGGTAAACAGTGTTCCAGGAAATCTCATTAGAGAACTTCTATTTGTCTCTGTAATCTTGAGATGAAGGCATTTAGGTGAAGGTGGTAGAGGTGCAGGGAGAAGGAGCTAAGAGTTTGGAAACCAGTTCTGACATTGTAATTTTTGGATATAGTCAACTGGCACCTTTCTTAGGAGTTTTATGAACTATTATTTCTTGAGATCTCTGTTGACATGTGTAGTTTTAATGTCCTGTTATGTGATACCTATTTTGTGTATAAAGTATGAAAAGTTGACTTGGAAATATGTTGGTAAAAGGGAAGAATGACAGGGGCAGTTATAATAATATAAAATAACTAACATTGATTGAGAATTTATAATGTATTTGGTGTACTTTTAAGCATGTTATAGGGAGTAACAGTTTTAATTGTCCTACTGTGAGGCAGGCACTCATATTTTCCCCACTTTATGGATGAGGAAATAGAGGCACAGAGAGGTGAAATAACATGCCAAGCTCACAGACTCGGAAGGGCATGACTGGGACTCAGCCTGAGCCATGTGACCCCACGGATGATACTCTTAATTGTGATGCTCTACTGACCACTTAACTACCAGAAATTGTGCTAAATGCTTTATATCGATCCTCTCACTTAATCCTTTTAACATAACTGTGAGATATGCATTAGATTTTTTTTTTTTTTGCATAGGCAGGCACTGGGAACTGAACCCAGGTCTCTGGCATGGCAGGTGAGGACTCTGCCACTGAGATACTGTTGCCCACCCTATGACATATGCATAATGATCTCTATTTTACAAATGAAGAAACTGAATCTCAGAGAGGTTCATTAATTTGCTGAAGGTCATATAACCAGTGAGAGGTAGAGCCAGGATTCTAATCCAGGTCAGATTCATTCCCAAGTTTTTGCTTTTAGCTGCCTTACTCTGATGGTTTCTTCATAGGGAAGCCAGCCTGGCAGTTCACAGGTGTACAGCATTTCAAGAATAGTACCTAGGGTCAGATCACAGGCTCTGGACACAGACTGCCTGGGTGTAAGTCACAGTTCCCAGCTGGTTAATTGTCTGACTGTACTCAGATGTTCTGCTATGTAAAGTTCCTACTTTGTGTCCCATTCACCCTTATCTCTAAACTGGGGTTGATAATTATACCTATATTGTAGAGTTGTTATGAAAATAAAATGAGGAAGAATGGGTAGGGTTTGGAAGAATGCTGGGAGAAGGAGGCAGCTGCCACCAGCGGCTCTGGGGCCAATGTCAGTTCACCAGATCACCGTCAGCGGATCTTCGTCCTCCAAGAAGGTCCAGTGCCCAAGAAAGCCAGTGTGAGACCAACCTAAAGATGAGCTTGCACTATCGCCCTTTTGTACTTGGCAGCCAAGCCTGAGACTCCAAAAATGCTTTCTGTGCCTTCTGTTAAGAAGTGTCAGTGTTTGGAAATGGGCAAAGAGGATCGCTGCCTCCCATTGCCCTCCCCCATCAGCCTCTACTCAGCTGGACAGTCCCAACTTCAGGGAAGACCCCAGACCTCCGGTTTCAAGTTACATGGCAAGGCAGAGAAGAGAGAGCATTCGATTCCCTCCTCCACCTCCTCCTCTTGGCTGATACCCCCTCATCTCAACTCAATTTTAAATAGATATATAAAAAAAGCATATTATGTGCTCTACAAATGTTATCAGTTATTATTATATAAATTTAAGAGAGCATCAGGAAATGTTCCTGTTAGCTTGTGCCTGTTCATAGACTAATAACAAGTAGGGAGTACAAACTTAGATTGTGGAAATAATGGTTTGTTCCTCAGTGTTCCCAGGGACGCTGAGTCCAAACTTCTGTTTGGAAGTAAAATGGCTTTCTGTCAATGAGGTCATAACCATCAGGTTCTTTTGTTTGTTTCCGTTGTTTGGGTTTGTTGTAAAATTCCTCATCTTTCACTTGAATACAGCCGTAAGCAATTAGATGGAAAAGCAGGACTTCAGGGTTTCTTGGAAAGGGCAAGTTTGAGCAGTCTGCTCTCTTATTCTAATCAAAAGCTTGGCTGAGAAGAGAGTGGCATTTACACAGGATAGAGTCTTGCCCTAAATTCATCCTATGGATCTTTTTTCTTTTATTGTAGGCTGCTGTATAGTGGGGGTCACATTTCATTTTTTTTCCATGTGACTATCCCATATTGCAGAACAATATGTTGCAATTTTTTTTGGAGGGGGAGGGAGAGGATGTACGGGCTGGGAATCGAACCCAGGTCTCCCACATGGCAGGCGATAATTCTACCAATGAGTTACCCTTGCACCCCCCACCCCATCCTACAGATTTTATTTGTTCTTTAGACTGGGCTGGATTAATTTATTGGAAAGTAATTATTGAGCGCCCTCAATGTATCTGGCACAATTCTAGACACTGGGGATGTAGCAGAGAACAACAGAGGTAAAAATATCAATACTCAAGGAGCTTACATTCTAGTGGGTGAGGCAGAAAATGAATACATAAGTAAAATATATAGTATATCAGAAGGTGACAAGGCAATAGAGAAAAATAAAGTAGGTAAAGAGGAAGTACTGGGAGAGGGGTTGCAATTTTTAATAAAGTGGTCAGGGTGGGATGTGATTGTGGTTTTGTTAAGAAAAAAAAAAGAGGCTTTACCATTTAGGGACATATACCAAAGAATTATGGTGAAATATATTAATGTAGTATGGTGAAAAAAAAAAAAAAGCCGAGACTGCTTTAAAGTAAACCAGATTTGTTTAAAATAATCCAGATTTGGGGGGCAGGGTTGGTAAGAGGGATATGGTTAAAACAAGGAGGCTGTGTCTTAAATGTTGAAGCAAAACAGCAGTTGTATGGGAGTTCATTAACCTATTTGCTCTCTTTTTATGTATATTTGAAAATCTTCACAATGAAAAGTTAAAGAATAAAACGTTATAACATCTTCACATACTTCCAAATCAAAACATTCCATTGCAAAAGAAACAATGACAGACAGACCATAAAACTAAAACTACAATGTTATAAATTAACATAACAATAGTGTCAGGTAAGGCCTCCCTGTGAAGGCCCAGTCTGAGAAGAGATTGACCCCGGTGAGGCAATGAGCATGCAGGTTTCTGGAAAAAGCCTTTCAGACAGAGAAACTCTGAGCGATCCAAACAATGAACCGAGCGCCATGTTGGGAGAGGGTGGTGAATGGTTTAATAAAGATGCCCTCTGTCTGTATTGGGCTTTATAGTTTGGAAAGCTGTGCAGATGGGTGAGGCAGGACCCACGTTTTATTCCTCATTGCTTTCCCCAGAGCCTAGCAGAGATCCTATGCAACTTGAGTGTTGAACATTCGTTTTCTCATATCTTCTACAACAATTCTATAGGTTGGACAGGGAAGGACTCGTCATTCTCATTTAATATAGATGGAACGATGCTTAGTGTCATGAGGAGACAAATTATAGACCCGCTAAGTGGCAAAGTTATTTGATTCCAAGCCTGTGGGTCTTTTCCCTCGAGTAAGGGGCCCAATCTCTTGATAAAGGAGGGGCAGATGATTAAAGCTTTGGTGGTGCAGTTTGAGAAGTAAATAAAACCCTGAGTGCCTTTTGCCTAGACTCTGACGACCATTAAATTTCCTCCTACTGTGGCCAGATAAGAAATCCTGTTAAAGTACAAATTCAGGCATGAAACTGCTGCTCTGAAACTTGGCATCACATAACATTCAAAAAGTAAAACAAAACAAAACTCATAAAAACATTTTATACTCTGCTAAAAGTTATACACCCAAGAAACTATGTGTATACGTGTATGGGTATGTACATTGAATTTCAAATTTCAGTGACTTTAAAACTTCTTTCCATATGTAGAATTTCTATAACAGCAAATAGATGAGACTTTGGGGTTTAATGAAAAGATTTGTGTGGCTAACATATGTTTCTCTTTATAGAAAATATCGCTCAGCCTGTTGAAAATGCCTGAATTTTAAAGTGTCCGTGTAATAATTTTATTTGACCCTTAATTCATACAGTTCTCCCTTCTTTTATGGTGTGTCATGGTTCTTGTGAGGGTCTTATTTTTAATTCTGGAGGCCTGTTCAGAATTAAAAAAAGGAATGCTCTTGCATTTTTAGCTGATTCTACGGAGACATGTCTTTTACAAATGTTAAATATTTTGGGTATTACAAGGCGATACATAGGAGGGTATATTTAGAACTCTGTCTTTATGTTCTTTGCTCATCTTTTGGGGACAGATTTAATTAACAGCCTAAATGAGTTTCTTTGTTCTTAGAAGAGAATGCTTTAGGGAAATTATCTTAGAATAAGTAAAAAGCAAGTCTATGATTTTCATGATTCTTTAATGCTATTTGGGAGAAATGGTTTGAGTTAGTATAAAGTTTCCCAACTTGAGAAATCATCGTCGCTTAAACAAATATTGTAAAAAGGCCATAAATTCATAGTAGAACTTCCAGAGGATCTGATTTTATATTTCAGGCTGATTCTGAATATGTCCTAAAGTCTGCAAGAATATGTCTCCTGTAGCTTTTCTATAGAGTTCACAGTTTGAGATTTTTATGGGAACCAAACTAATTTTAGCAGATACAACGAATCCATAGGAAAGTATATAACTAGACATAGTGACATTTCTTTGAGAATGGTTAATAACATTGACATTGAAAAGTTTACATAAGAAACATCACCTTAAAAATGTTCAAAAAACCTTGTCTGAAATTACAATTAAAAACATCGTCACCTGAGAGTCATTTAGTTGAAGTTTTAAAATTTATAAGTCTTTTTGATTTAGATGAGTTATTTTTACTTTTAATCTATTATGATTAACAACTGTGGTCTGTGGTTTTTTTTTTAATTTTGTTATTTTGGGACTCTCTTTTCCGTTTAATATATAGTTGAATTTTGTAAATGCTACCTGATGACTTGAAAAATGGCATATTGTCTTTTTTGGGTAAAAATGATTTTGTATGTTTGGGTGAAATGCTATATTGCGTGTATTTCTAGGATTTTCCCTTTCTATTTTCAAGTTGTTACTATATTTATTTACATAACTAGTTAATATCATTGTAGATTGTCTTTGATCTGAAAAAAAGACCTCTTAGAAATTAGCAAAACGTATATGTTAGTTGACTGTTACTTTATTGAGGAATTAGAATATTTCTATTTCTAAAACACACAACACCCTGCCCTGACTCCATAATCAGTATAAGAACATACCTTTTAGAGAAAGGATATTCAACGGTCTCACTGAAGCTATTTGGTTTGTTATGAGGTTTGTCATACACTCTGCAAATTATAGAATTTTTTTGTGTCTTCTGTAGCAGGCGTTGGAGAGTCATTTTTTAAAAAAAATTTAATTTATCATCACAGTTGACATTTCTTTCTCTTTTTTTGTGAAAAATAACATGTATACAAAAAAGCAATAAATTTCAAAGCACAGTGGAACAATTAGTTGTAGAACAGGTTTCAGAGTTTGGTATGGGTTACAATTTCACAATTTTAGGTTTTTACTTTTAGCTGCTCTATGATACTGGAGACTAAAAGAAATATCAATATAATGATTTAACAATCATACTTGTTTGCTAAACCCTACCTTTTCTGTATAACTCCACCATCACTTTTGATCTTTCTTCCACCTCTTTAGGGGTATTTGGCCTATGCCCATTCTAACTTTTTCATGTTGGAAGAGACTGTTGATGATACAGGATAGTGGGATGGAACAAATTGATATTCTGGAGAGGCTGGCCCCTGTGCATTTCAAGATTTATCTGGTCCAGGGACCCATCTAGAGGTTGTAGGCTTCTGGAAAATTACTCTAGTGCATGAAACCTTTGTAGAAGCTTAAGTAATGCCCTAAGTGTTCTTTAGGATTGGTAGGAATGGTTTTGGTTGGGGTTTGGCAAGTTATGATAGATAGCAATGCCTAACTGAAGCTTGTATAAGAGTGACCTCCAGAGTAGCCTCTCAATTCTATTTGAACTCTCTCTGCCACTGATGTTACACTTCTTTTCCCCCTTTTGGTCAGGATGGCATTGTTGAGCCTATGGTGCCAGGGCCAGACTCATCCCTGGGATTCATCTCTCAAGCCAACAGGGACTTTCATCCCTGGACTTCATGTTCTATGTAGTGGGGAGGGCAATGATTTCACTTGCAGAGTTGGGGTTGGAGAGAGGGAGCCCACATCTGAGCAACAAAAGAGGCCCTCTTGAAGTAGCTCTAAGGCATACCTATAAGTAGGCTAAGCTTCTCCACTACATACATAAGCTTCACAGTAGAGAGTCTTTCAGAGGAGAGGCCCCATGTGGTTTGTGAGGAGACAAGTCTTAACTTCCATCTGAGTCTCTGACATTCAGGGTCAGTTGGTATGCAAACATAGTTCAAAGGTCTCAAGAAGAGAGATTTGCTTTGCTGTTAAAAATTATCCAGACAGCTGTCAGGGATATACCCCCTGGACTGATAATGAGGAGAATTCATTATTTCCTGCCATACCCAGAAAGACTTATTGGTGCTACAAAATGTTTCTTTCAATGATAGAAGAACTTGGAGAAGGAAGCAAGTAGGTGGAGTATAAAGTAGAGTATAAAGATTCTTTGCCTCAAACTGTCACTGATTTGGAGGAAGAGGAATATTTGCCACATTGATATTGAAAAAGTATGTAAGTTTAGGTAATTTTTGCCTTGTTATACATGTTTGCTATTTTTTTTCTTTAAATAAAATATCTTTTTGATACATATTGGGCACTATGATAAAGATTTAGGGAGATGATATCATTTTATAGGTCAACTGTCCAGTGGTAAAATTTTCCTGTGATTTCTGGGAGAGGTTCCTCAGGCAATTGAAATCATGTGGGCATTTTTGACAAGAGAACCACTTTGATCTTGATTTTTCATACTATTGATATTTTCCTACTGCTTGAAGTCTAACACTCTCTTCTATTTTTTAAAGTTTGAAATAGGACACCTGCCATCCAAAGAATTGGGATCCACTGCATTAAAATCTAGGACTCTCAGATGACTCCAGCTTTATTTAAGCCTTACCAAATAGGTATTGAAAATCTTAATGAAAGGAAGCTTGATGTCATTGGCTTATTTCTCACCTTATTGAGTTTCTGTCACAGTTGCCTGAACAATGGTCAATGACTTAATTTAATTTACTCTCTCTTTCTGGGGGACAAGTGGGAAAGAAATTCACACAGAAAAGGGAAGACTAAGATTAAAGTTAAACAGATGTGTTTAGAAAATTAGAATGTGGATTGGGAAATCTAAAATAATTATACTGAAATATTGATTAGACATTACAAAAGAGGTCAAAATTTGAAATTATAAATACTTAAAAAAAATAAGTTGATAAAAAAGTGATTTCACAACCATGGTCTAGTTTGGGGGGTGGGTGGGACACCAGTCATGAACCAGGAGACCTGAGTTGTATATTCAAAAAACATATCATGGGGTGCATGGGTGGTTCAGTGGTAGAATGCTTGCCTTCCATGTGGGAGAACTGGGTCCGATTCCTGGACCATGCACTCCCCCCCCCCAAAAAAATATAAAAACCATATCACCTATTTCACCTACAGAGTAGCATAGTAGTGAAATGTATGGCCTCTGGAACCAAACTAATGGGAGTCAAATCTTAAAGTTTCTACTTCCTAGATGTGTGACCTTCAGCAGGTTGCATAATATTCCTGCAAAGTGGGAATGGCTTGTTGTTAGGATTAAATGATCAAACACATGTGAAGTGCAAAGACCAGTGTCTGGCACATAGTAAGCACTCAGTTTTAATGTTAGAAATTATAATTTCTAAGTAATTTAATTCTTCTAGATCTCAGTTTTCTCATTTGTATAGTAAGTTTTTTCCAAGCTTCTTGATATGTGTAATAAAAAGTGATTAAGAAAAGAATGCTTGCCTGAAAGAATTTTCTCTCCAGCAGGGGAGATAAAAAGACCAAGGGCTTAAAGCAAAATAAAAAATAGAGCCCTGGTGCCAGTTGAGTTATGCTGTAAAGCAGTGGTTGCCAGATTTGGGAACATTGTACAGTGGTAAAATTTAGAGAAAAAACATATAAAGAAAATGCAATGCAGATGCCAGACTTGTATGTTGCCAAATAATGGGGTGGGGGAAGAGGACTCTTCTGCTATCTAATATCACCATTATTTTATAAAAAAGGCACTTGAAGATGAAGGGAGTTATCTCAGTCTAAGGACGGTGCTTTAAATTCAATATATTTGTTTTCGTGAAAACTCACAACACTGTCATTTTTTTTTTTCTTTTATTCCCTTGACTTTGGCACAATTTCATCATGGATCAGCCAGTCTACATACAAAGTACTGCCTTTAAAGATGAGAGGATTCTAACAGCCAGAATCATGGGTGAGAAGAGGAAAAAGCATTTTAGCAAAAACATACATATAAACAAAGTCACAGAGATAGAAGTTGGGATAATTAATGCTAACTGCTTCATTAAGCAAATCCCAAATCTCAGTGGCTTAAAAAATGTTTCTCAGACATGAAGCTTGACATAGATCAGATAAACCTCCACCTTATCATTATGACATTGGAAACATGCGCCCTCCAAAGTCACCGTAGCAAGGGAGGAGTGAGGGGGTGGAGGCCCTTGGCCCTCAACTGCCTCAACCTAGAAGATAATGCTTCCTAAGCAGACTCAGTCATCTGGCACTACCCTTACTGCAAAGCAAGCAGGGAATGTAGATACTCCATGGATCCTGGTTAGCACCAGCAGTGTTGTCATGGTGGGAAAGTAAGAAGAAGCATTGCTTAAGTTTAAGGTTATGTACAACCCTGTTGAGGAATAAGTGGACATAAAAGCTAGGAAACATCAGTTACGACAAATTGAGGAAGAATGTGAATTCTGGGCTTAAGGAGCTTAAGCTTTATTAGGGATACATTAAAGGGTCCTGACTGATATCAGACCCTTCTTTAGGAAAATGATAATTACTACATATTGGAAATAGTAGATTTAAGGAGAAACAACAGCACAAATAAGGGTAGTAACTCTAAAGTTTAATTTCAAAGACAGCATGGGGGTAGAATTGTTAGACATCTTGGGGAACTGTTTATATATGGAACAAGGATATGTTGATTTGAAACTGTTATGTATCCCAGAAAAGCCATGTTCTTTCAATCCAGTCTTGTGGGGGCAAAACTAGTATTGGGTAGGACCCTTTGATTAGGTTGGTTCCATGGATATGTGACTCCACTCATTCAACATGGGTCTTGATCTTCTTTCTGGAGCCCAGAGAGCTTAGAGAAAATACCCCAAGAGAAGCAAGAAGGACCCACAGGAGCTGAGAGAGCTATTTTGAAACCAGCCTAGGAGAGAAAGGTTAGCAGTCATCACCATGTGCTTTCCCATGTGACAGAGGAACATTGGGTGCTGTCAGCCTTTCTTTGGTAAAGGTATCTTCTTGTTGAAGCCTTAGTTTAGACATTTTCATGGCCCTAGAACTGTAAATTTGTAGCCTAATAAATCACCTTTTTAAAAGCCAATCCATTTCTGGAATACTGCATTCTGGCAGCTTTAGCAAACTGAAACAAAGGAGAACCAAAACAAGAAAGACAGAAAGACATTGACAATAATTCTGAGGCTTCTCATCTTGGTGGTTGGGTGGATACTATTAAATGAAATAGAACAGCATATCAGATTCACTGGAGCTGTGTAATTGTAGCAGTTTACTCACTCTTTAGCTTACGGCGTGTTATGATCTAGTAGAGTATCCAGATGGATATATTCAGGAGATGAATATTTCAGTCTGTAAAGAAGGTAGAGATCAGGTTCTAGATCTGGGAGAGCACAGCTAGGGCTGCCAGAGAGGATATCTCTGAGAGAGGAAGGGCAGAGATAGGAGAGAAGATACTAAAATTTACTAGCAAATATACAGAAAGCTCCCTTCTTGGATGAAGACATGGTGTTTTTGATATTTCCTGATTCAGATTTTCTCTCTGTTATTCCTACCTTTAGGCAATGATGTGAATCATGGCTTTTTGCTTCATTCAGAGTTGAGAAGATTATCAAACAGCATATGATGATATTTCTCAGCTATTAAGCCTTTCAAAAAGCACATGTATGGTTGATTGTCCATTTACATCTGGTGGGGAAATGAGAACATTCTCAGGAACCTTTGACCACTAAACTACCGCTCTAAACTCCCAGTGATCTGCACTATACAGTATTTTAACTTATGAACATTAAAAAGTAAAAAAACATCATATATATGGGTTCTTACTATTTAATAAGAAGTACTTTTAAAAATATGTCATAAGAATATGGAAGGTGACATTTCAACTAACTCTTCTTTCTTTCTCTCTCATTTTTAAAGTTTCTGTGAATGAAGTACTTTAATTACAAAAATCCCAAACTCATAAAATTGATAGTCATCCAACACTTGATCTTAAAAGATATGAATTACTTAAAAAGTTAAGTAGATTTGTAGACACAATAGAATTAAAATTTGCTGTTCATGGATTTGAAATAGATGATTTTCATTCATGTAGTGTGAGAAGGATGGTGAATCTTTTGAAAGTTGCTTTCTTCAACTATACTGTATTAGTTTTTCTTGCTGCCATAGCAATAAACTTAATGGCTTAAAACAACACCCATTTATTATTATTATTATTTTTTATTATTTATTTATTTATTATTTATTTTTATCCCATATGTTCTACTCTTCAGTTGATATAGTAGCTAAAAGGAGCATCAGACACAAGGTTTTCACATTCACAGAGTCTCATTGTGAAAGCTATATCATTGTTCAATCATCATCAAGAAACATGGCTACTGGAACACAGCTCTACATTTTCAGGCAGTTCCCTCCAGCCTCTCTGCTACATCTTGAACAACAAGGCAACACCCATTTATTATCTCACAGTTCCAAGGGTAAGAAGTCTGAGCCTGGTATGGCTCAGTTGCATTCTCTGCAAGAACTCACAGGGCCAAAATCAAATTGTTGGCTTGGTTGTGCTTTTATCTGTATGCTCTTGGGAAGATTCCTCTTCCGGGTTCATTTAGGTTGTTGGCAAAAGTTAGTTCCTTGTGGCTGTAGGACTCAGATCTCTGTTTCCTTGACATTCTCTTCAACGCAACAATGACACATTGAATTCTTTTTTGTGTTTTGAATCTCTAATGAATTTTTCCTAGTAGCTGAGAAAAATCTCCACTTCTAAGTTTTCATGTGACCATATTAGCTCTTCTGGAAAATACAGGATAATCTCCCTATTCTACAGTTATCTGATTTGCATTTCAATTACATCTGCAAAGTCCCTTTAATATGTAATATAACATACTCACAGGAGTAACCCCAGGGGACAGAGGTCATGGGAGCCTAAATTCTGCCTAACATACCTATCTTAGATATTCTGTCCTTATGGCTATACCTTAGCCATTCTCAACATGATTTCTTCAGTTCAGTTATGTAGTATAGGCAGAAAATTATTTGAGTGACTGTATTAGTTTTCTATTGCTGATAAATTACCAGAAATTTAGCAATTTAAAACAATACCCCCATTTATTAGATCACAGTTCTGTAGCTACAGAGTCTGGGCACAGTGTGGCTACATTCCCTACTCAGGTTCTCTCAAGGCTGAAATCAAGGGGTCATTCATGCTATGTTCTTGGGGTCCTTCTCCAAGCTCACGGGTTGTTGCCAAAATTCTGTTCCTTGTATTGCAGGACCAGAGTCCCTGCTTTCTTGCTGCCTATCAGCTTGGGACCACTCTTAGATCCATGTGGTCTTCTCCAAACATGGCAGCTTATGTCTTCAAAGCCACTAGGAGAATCCCTCACACTCTTTGGGTCTCTTCCTTCTGGAATGGCCTAGTCCCTTTTAAGAGCTCACACCATTAAGTTAGGCCTGCTGATGATAATTTTGAACTCAATTGGTTTGGGCCCTTAAGTACACCTCCAAAATCCTTTCATCTTTTATATTCACAGTCCTGCCCATGCTCAAGGGGAGGGGGTTGTGCAGGGTGCACACACTTGGGGGTGGGAATTTTAGGGGCCATGTCAAAATCCTGCTTATCACAGTGACTATTTTATGAATTCTCTGGGCGTGGTGCATTATCTTGTACCTTTCTAGTGGCATCCAGGAGAAGGTAGTGCATTCTATGCAATAGTTACCTTACAACTCTGGGGCTTCCTTCTTTCACATGGGCCTGCAGCATCAACATCATGAGGGAGCTTCTTAGAAATGCAGAATCTCCAAATTGCAGGACCAGGGGATCTACTGAATCAGAATCTGTGTTTTAACAAGATCCCCAGGTGGTTCATGTGCACATTCAAATTGAGAAGCCCTGAGCTGGACCACATGATTAGTAATAACTCTACCATTTCAAATCTTAATTTCCCATATCCTTCTTGTTTCCCCTCCTCCAGTACAGGCCACCACCATCTCTCCATTGAGATGAGGCCTTCCCAATAGACTTCACTCAGTGCTTCCACTATTGGCTCCTCAGCATATATTCTATACAGTAGCCAAAGTGGTCCCTAGAAAACTGACTGTGTTACTTCTCCACTCAAAACACTCCAAAAGATTTCCCACACTTACGATAAGGTCCAGTACTCCTTCCAGTGGCCTGTTATGCCCCATATGACCTCATCCTTCTATCTAGTCTTTACATGCTTACCCTGTTCCAGCCATGCCAGCCTCATGCTCTTTCTCAAACAAACCAAGGATATCTGGGCATGGTGGCCTTTGCATTATTCTTCCCTTTGCTTTATTTTCCCTCAGATATTTGAGTAGCTTAATCTCCCACTTCATCAGATTTCTGCTTAAATATCACCCACAAGAGGAATCTTCTTAGAGAATCCTTTCGAAAGTAGTCACTGTGTACACGCTTTCTATCTCCTGTATCCTTTTAAATTTTTCCTCATTGTCCTTATTACTACCTAAGTTTATATTTTATATATTTTTGTTTATTTTTCAATTGCCTGTCTCCCATACCAGAATACAAGATCCATGAGGGCAGAATAAGTGAATGAGAATGATCTGTCTTATTCATCTCTATGACCAGTATCTGGCACACAGTAGGAAGTCAATAAATATGTAGTGAATGAATCAACAATTTTGTGTTTCACTGATTCTCACAAGTAATGGTGGATTGGATATGTTGATGATAACCCACGCGTACTGGATAACCCACGTGTACTGGCTTTGGCATAGATGTTTGCAGCTGGAAATATTTAGATTCCACAGACAACTGCTAGCTTCCCCATTTTTCACACTTTCACCCTCCATGACCCTTTCCCCCTCTCCCAACTCTTCCACCCCCTAGGCACTGTCTCAGGTATTTCAATCTTACCTTTTTCGTTTTCTTGATTGTGAGCACTGCATAACTTTGGAGAAGAAAAGGTAGTAAAGTGTTAGAGATCATGCTGCCATCTAAAGGACAGAAGCAGTAGGAGGCTTGTCTTGTTAGAAAAGCCAGAGACAAGATTGGAAATTTCATTAGCAGAGAAACAGAGGGGGGAGGTAAGACCAGTTTGGCCTGCTCACAAACATTCTTGTTCTCTTTGATGACTTAAGGAAATGAAGGTTGTTGTGTAATTAGCATGAATGTCTGCAAAAAATTTAGTCAGGAAATCATATTTGGATCTGCTTTTTCTTCTCTTCTTTATTTTTAAAGTGTGTACATGCGTGGAGTGGGGGAGGTGGGCTTTTGCTTTGTTCAGAATAAAGATCCAAAGATGTTAACAATGGCTGTCTTTGGTGATGAAAATTGTGTTTTTTTTCTTTGTTCCAATTCTGTGAAGTGTCTTCAAAGTGTATTATTGCTTAAACGATTTTTAAAAAATGACTTAATTTTAAAATTTAAATGGGGGTGGGGTGGGGTGGGGAGGGATGAGTAAGCATTTTCCAGAAAATCCGTGCCTTTGTGAAGATCAAATTAAGAAAAGTCTTTGATCAAATTCGAAATCGATTATATTGAAGGGTTAATATAATGTTTTTATGTTTTTTGTTTCTGAAGAGGTCTGTTTTCTAGGCTTGGCTTTAAAAAAATTCAAAGGCTTACATTTGGAGAAATAATTCAATATGGTTAGAAGTGTCAATTAGGATGAATAGGCAAAATTTTAGAAAATAGTTGGGTAGTTCAATAATTGCTGATTTCTATGGGTTGAAGGCTTAAGAGGGATAATTTGATCTGTGGGGGAGGGACAGCCCCAGGAAGTTCACAGAACTGTTCTTCAACTGATGAACAGGAGAGTTTGGGAAAGAGCAGCACACATGTTCAAGGGTAGGAAAACCCTGGAAAGAGCCCACCAAAGTAAGCATGCCTGGTCTGCAATGGTTTCAGACCAGACAGACTTACAACTAACTACAATGCTTCCTGAAACCATTAGCAACTTTTCCAGACAAACAAAATTAATTGAGCTGGAAAAATAATTGTTTTAAACTGTGGAAGCCATCTCATAATTGAGTAGCTCATCAAAGGAACTTTGAGCTTATGGTCACTAGAAGCCTCTTAAGGAACAAGAGTCAGTCATTAGGAAGAGGCCTGGGATGTGTGCCCAATAGGGAGAGAGAATTTAGGCTAAATGTGTATTTAAGGACCTTGTGGATTCCAATGCTAAGTAACTTTCTGGATGAAAATTGAAGATGTTATGCATGATGAGCTGAGGTTGGGATTCAGTACGAATCCTTTGATGTGTACCCATAGAATCTGAGTTTGACAGGAAAAGAGAATCACAGTAAGGTAAGTCAGGCAGTACAAACCAGATGTGAGTTCTCACAGTACAGGTCCTGAATTTGGTGCCTGATGAAGAATCATAACAATGGCTCACGTTTGCTGAGGACTTACTCTGCATCAGGCATTATGCTAAATGCTTTGCAAACATTATCTATTAATCTTCTTCCAAATCTGATGAGGTAGGTATAATTATTAAAACATATTAAAACAACAAAAAAATACCCAAACTGAGGAACTCATGGGTATTAAATTAAAGTACTTTTCCCAAATTCACACAGCAAATGTACATGTAATAGATTGAGATCAGTCCTCTCTTATGGAGTCCATACATTTAACAGCTACACTCTTACCCTAGGGCTTGTCTTCAGATTTTTCTGCTTGCTACACCTTAAAGGAATTTTGGTAATCAATATAGTCTTTGCATACTTTTAACTTGACATCTAATAGTTTTCACCAAGTTAAAAATTTTTCAAAAGATGTCATATCTGTTTTAAAACACTCTTTTAAGGAATTTGCTATCTGAAATATTAAAGATTGTTCTTTTACTCTTTGACATTACATTTTCTTTACACTTCTTCCACAGAATTTTATCCTAATGTAGCCTATTTTTTGTGATCCTATTGTTGTTCACTAGTAAAATTGAACTGCAACAAAAAAATTGAAATTGAAACTAAAAATTACACATTTTTTTCTGTGACAATATGGTTAAATAGTGTTAAAATATTTCTTTAGTGTAGGATTATCCTTGTGATTACTAGTAGTCTGAAGCTGCTCAAAATGGTATGTGTATATATATACAGTTGATAATTATTAAAAAAAATAAAACTGTGCAGGGAATGCTTCTCTTAATTAGATTCACTGAAGAGCATAATGTGAAACTATTTATAGGGCCTTGATTAAAGGAATCACCGCATTGTCTCTTTGTTTCATCCTGGAACCGTTTTAATAATTGAGATGGGTGAGAGGTAGACCTTTCTTTTTAAATTGGGAAAAAAGTGACTGTGAAAGGGGAGAGCACATTTTCAGGTAGAACATTTATAGGGAAGACTGCCTATAAAAGTTGAATATCTGAAAACTGATTCCCTTAAAACTATCTGTGCCCTTGTACCAATTCTACAGTCTTTGTGCACCTCCAGGACTGGGGACCCTCCGTGGAAGACTATTGCATATTTGTCTGCTTTTCAAAAGTTACCTTGTTTCTCTCAAAATATCCTGGTTCTCCTCTGATTTGGATCTAGTGAATTTGGTAAACCTCTGGTTTCTGAATGTTTTCTGGCTACTGTTAACTTAGGTCCATTGCTTTCTGTGATCTTTGGATTCAGTGTCCTTGCTGAGTCTAGGCTCTCGGTGTTTTTCACTGTTCCTGACCAGCAACTTCCTTGGCTTCCCAGATGTTTAACTTGACATCTTGATCCTCCACTAAATACATCCCAAAATGGCACAACCTCAGGGGCACTAGATTGCTGCTGGAGGCAGTAATGTGGTCCACCTGTCAGCCATCTCGCTTCCACTGAATCTATCATGAGGTACCAATTTAGCTAAAAATACCACATTGTCTTACTTGGAAATCTGACCCCTTTGTCAGCTTCAATCTGTTTCCATTTATCGTGCTTTATTCCTATTTATCTTTTGGTCTTTCCCTTTTTTAAGCTTAATTGTTGTCTTAGATTTCCTTCCTAGGCTTCAATTTGCCTTATTTCATGATTCTCTAAATGCTAGTAAAGATCACAGCACAAAAAAAAAAATGTCAAGACTTACCCAGTTTCATAGATTGAAGGACATTGTAAAGCATAATTTCTTGTAACAGATTTTGGGGTTGTATAGAAGTCATTTATGCATGAGAGAGTCTGAATCTGTGAGAGAAGAGTCTGAAGTCTAACCTTTCTCTAGGCCTTCCCAACCACTCTTTGATAGCACATTATGTGCATGCTTCCTTAACTCCTTCCATCTGGCCAATTAATGTTACCAGCTGTGGCAGGTGAAACATAGAGGATGGAGGGAAAGATGGGAAAGGTGCGAGATGGTTCTTATTTGACATCCACTCTTGTAGGAAAGAGTTTGTCAATAATTAAACTCCTTCTCTCCTTGGATGCTTTCTTATGTTCTATGGACACCCATCTCCTCTCATGTTCAGGGGGTTTTCATCTGTAGTTTCCTTGTTCCAGTTGGCATTTTCGTTTATTTAATCTGCATTCTTTTACAATCTGGTGGTTCACCTTAGGCTTCTGCTTGCTGAGGTCTCTTTAATCTATCAAGGTGGCTGACTTTTTCTCTCACACGAAGCCCAACCAGTGCCATTGCTTGCCCAGGAAGTGATTTTGTGTTTATTAGAAAGCCATGCCCATTCTTCAAGATACTTGGTTTTCACTTGTTGGGAAATTGTTGTAATATGTATGGGTTTTGTTAGAATTGAGACACTCTACTGCCATCTACCAGAAAATAAATATATACCATGTGACTCAGTCCCCCCTCCCACCCAATACCATTAGATGGTGTGTCCTTGACAGCACACAACCTGCATAACCATACATGGTGGGCGAAGGTCCACGTGGATCTACAGGAAACACATTCTTTGCAGAGACAACTTTGGGAATAAAGGCTGATCCCAACACAGCAGCAAATGTCTCCACCCTGCTGCCATATCTCTTAGGAAGATTGTTTTACTCCCAAATAGTCTCCTTGATGTTCTCTCTTGCTATGAGGCAAGGGTCAGGATTCCCTCCAAAATCCATTGGGATATTGAAGGAGGGTGGATTCACAGAGGAGCCACAGCTATTTTCAAAAGATACTCTTCAAAAATTCTCATTAAGGATTAGGCAGATGCAAAATGTCAGAGTAGGAAGTTTAAAGATCACTCCCTCCTCCAGAAAATGAATGCACTGGAATTGATTACGTGGTAACTCTGGACTCAGACTGCACATTTTAAAAAACTGTGGGAGTGACGGAGGTAACAAGAGGCTGAGCTAAGGAGAGGCTACCAAGAGTTCAGCTGTTGCAAGTGAAAACCTCAACTAGCCCCCATTTTTCTTTCTGCACTATCAGCTGTGAAAATGGCAGTAGCTGCAGAAACACGGAGCAGATCCTGGGAGCTGTTGGCTGGCACCAGGGTGGGCAGAGGAAACCTCCTTCTTTAAAAGTTGGGGTTGAAGGTAGGTATGGGGGATTCCTGAGGGACCAGCAATAGTCCTCTGTGCTGGCCTCTATGCCTCCCACCAGCACCTGCTAGGACGTAATGAGACAGTGCACCTATTCCGGTGGTTATCTGAAAAGAAATCTTTCTTTTAATTACTATTTTTACAAACCAAACACTCTCACTTCTCCCCTGCCCCCCTTTCTCCATCTTCCTGTTAACTGCTAACCTGCTCTCTATCTCTATTTCTAATCATGTGTTATAGGTGATATCATATAATATTATGTTTATGTGCCTTGTTTATATCATTGAACATAATGTTTTCAAGGTTATTCTATATTTCAGTGTGTCTCATAATTTCATTCTTTATGCCTGAATAATATGGTGTGCATGTACCACATTTTGTTTATCCATTCATTTGTTGATGGACACAGGTGTTCCACCTTTTGACTATTGTGAATAATGCTGCTATAAACATTGGTATACAAGAAACTGTTTGAGACCTTGTTTTTACTCTCCTTGGGTATATAACTAGAAGTAGGATTGCCAGGTGATCTAGTAATTCTGTATTTACCTTTTTGATGAACTGCCATATTGCTTTCCAAAGTGGCTGCACCATTTTACATTTCCATAAACAATGCACTAGAATTCCAATGTTTCCACATCTTCTCCAACACTTGTTCTTTTCCATTTTTAAAACAATAGCCATCCTTTTGTGTGAAGTGGTATCTTGTTGTGGTTTTGATTTGCATTTCTATAATGATTAATGATGTTGAATATTCTTTTATGTGTTTTTTGGCCATTTGCATATTGTCTTTGAAGAAATGTCTATGCAAGTCCTTTGCCCATTTTCTAATTGTCTAATTTGTCTTTTTTACTGTTGCACTGTAAAAGTTCTTTATATATTCAAGTTATTAAACCCTTGTCTGATATATGTTTTGAAACTATTTGGTCTTTTCTGTAGGTAGTCTTTTCTCTTTCTTGATAATTTCCTTTGATGCACAAACATTTTTAATTTCGATGAAATCAAATTTATCAATTATTTCTTTTGTTGCTTGTGCTTTTGGTGTCATATCTAAGAATCCATTGCTGAATCCTTTGTCATGAAGGTTTGCTCCTATGTTACCTTATAAGAGTTTTATAGTTTTAACTCTTATATTTAGGTCATTGGTCCATTTTGAGTTATTTTTGTATATGGTGTGAGCATTTAACTTCATTCTTATGAATGTAGATAACAAGTTTCCCCAACACCATTTGTTGAAGATACTATTCTTTCTTCAGTGCCTGAACCAGCATCCTTGTCAAAAATCAACTGGTCATGGATATGTGGGTCTATTTCTGGACTTTCAATTCTGTTCCACTGATCTGTCTGTTTATCTTTGTGGCAGTACCCCACTGTTTTGATTATTGTCACTTTTAGTGTAATTTGAAATCAGGAAATGATTCTGTTCTATATCAAGATTGTTTTGACTATTCAGAGCCTTTTTTAGTTTGCTACGGCTGCCAGAATACAATATATCAGAAATGGATTGGATTTTATAAAGGAAAAAAGTTTACAGTTCTAAGACCATAAAAATACCTTGACTGAAGAAAGGCCGATCTGGGAAGGCTCATGGCTGGCCTCTGCTGGTCCTTTGGCTTCTAGTTTCAAATAGCTTCCCTGGGAGCGTTTTCTTTCTGTATCTTCAAACATCTTTTTCTGTGTCAGCTCTGAATTTTTTTCCAAAACGATTCCTTCTTTTTTTTTTTTATTTTTTTAAATACAAAAAAATCCCAAATAAATGCAAATATTCCTATTTTGATCATTCCGTTCTACATATATAATCAGTTATTCACAATATTGTCACATAGTTGCATATTCATCATCATGATAATTTCTTGGAACATTTGCCTTTATTCAGAAAAAGAAATAAAACAAAAACAGAAAAAAATTATACATACCATACTCCCTACCCCTCCCTTTCATTGATCACTAGCATTTCAAACTAAATTTATTTTAACGTTTGTTCCCCCTATTTATTTTTATTCCATATGTTCTACTCGTCTGTTGACAAGGTAGATAAAAGGAGCATCAGACACAAGGTTGTCACAATCACACAGTCACACTGTGAAAGCTATATCATTATACAGTCATCTTCAAGAAACATGGCTACTGGAACACAGCTCTACATTTTCAGGCAGTTCCCTCCGGCCTCTTCATTTCATCTTGAATAACAAGGTGATATCTACTTAATGCATAAGAATAACCTCCAGGATAACCTCTCGACTCTGTTTGGAATCTCTCAGCCCTTGACCCTTTGTCTCATTTCACTCTTCCCCCTTTTGGTCGAGAAGGTTTTCTCAATCCCTTGATGCTGAGTCTCAGCTCATTCTAGGGTTTTTCTCAATTCCTTGATGCTGAGTCTCAGCTCCTTCTAGGATTTCTGTCCCATGATGCCAGGAAGGTCCACACCCCCTGGGAGTAATGTCCCACATAGACAGGGGGAGGGCAGTGCGTTTGCTAGTTGTGTTGGCTGGAGAGAGTGGCCACAAAAGAGGCTCTCTTGGGGGGTGACTCTTAGGCCTAATTTTAAGTAGGTTTGACCTACCCTTTGTGGGGTTAAGTTTCATATGAACAAACCCCAAGACTGGGGGCTCAGCCTATAGCTTTTGTTGTCCACACTGCTTGTGAGAATATCAAGAATTCAACTTGGGGAGGTTGAATTTTCCCCCATTCTCACCATTCCCTGAAGAGGACTTTGCAAATTCTTTTCCATTCACTGATCAAATCACTCCAGGATTTATCGGGGCATCACTTTGGACAAACCAACAAAATCTCATGTCCTACCCAAGGTTCCATGTACTTATGGTGTTCAACCAAGCTATCTACATAAGTTATATTAAGAAATGCACTAGTCAAAATATAAATTTTGTACCAAACATTTTTTGCTTTAGTCTCACCCATAAGTTGAAATTTTAAAATATTAATTGCCATCTATTTTCAGCACCCTGCAGTAATGACATTCCTTTGTTCTTCCTCATGCAAAAACATTTTTAAAATTTGTACATTTTGTCACTATCATTATACACTTTAGGCATTCCTAGATTATACCATCTCAATCTTTATCGTCTATCTTTCTTTGTGATTTCATTTATGCCCCCAGCCCTCCTCCCTCTATCATTCTCACATTCAGCTTCATTCAGTGTTTTAACATAATTGTATTACAGTTAGATAGTATTGTGCTGTCCATTTCTGAGTTTTTATATTCAGTCCTGTTGCACGATCTGTATCCCTTCAGCTCCAATTACCCAGTATCTTACCCTATTTCTATCTCCTGATGGTGTCTGTTACCAATGAAATATTCCAAGTTTATTCACTAATGTCAGTTCATATCAGTGAGACCATACAGTATTTGTCTTTTTGTTTTTGGCTAATCTCAGAATAATGTCCTTAAGGTCCATCCATGTTGTTACATACTTCATAACTATATTCTGTCTTACAGCTGCATAATATTCCATCATGTATACATACCACAGTTTGTTTAGTCACTCTGCTGTTGATGGACATTTTGACTGTTTCCATCTCTTTGCAATTGTAAATAATGCTGCTATAAACATTTGTGTGCAAATGTCCTTGCCCTCATGTCCTTTGAGTAGTACCTAGCAATGGTATTGCTGGGTCATATGGCAATTCTATATTCAGCTTTTTGAGGAACCGCCAAACTGCATTCCACAGCGGTTGTACCATTTGACATTCCCACCAACAGTGGATAAGTGTGCCTCTTTCTCCACATCCTTCCAGCACTTGTAATTTTCTGTTTTATTGATAATGGCCATTCTAGTGAGTGTGAGATGATATCTTATTGTGGTTTTGATTTGCATTTCTCTAATGGCCAGGGAAGTTGAGCATCTCTTCATGTGCCCTTTGGCCATTTATATTTCCTTTTCTGAGAAGTGTCTGTTCAAGTCTTTTTCCCATTTTGTAATTGGATTGGCTGTCTTTTTGTTGTTGAGTTGAACAATCTCTTTATATATTCCGGATACTAGACCTTTATCTGATATGTCGTTTCCAAATATTGTCTACCATTGTGTAGGTTGTCTTTTTACTTTCTTGATGAAGTTCTTTGATGCGCAAAAGTGTTTAATTTTGAGGAGTTCCCATTTCTTTCTTTCTTTCTTTAATGTTCTTCCTTTGGGTGTAAAGTCTATAAAACTGCCTCCAAGTATAAGATTTATAAGATATTTCCCTACATTTTCTTCTAACAGTTTTATGGTCTTAGACCTAATTTTTAGGTCTTTGATCCATTTTGAGTTAACTTTTGTATAGGGTATGAGATATGAGTCCTCTTTCATTCTTTTGCATATGGATATCCAGTTCTCTAGGCAGCATTTATCGAAGAGACTGCTCTGTCCCAGGTGAGTTGGCTTGACTGCCTTATCAAAAATCAATTGTCCATAGATGATAGGGTCTATATCTGAACACTCTTTTCAATTCCATTGGTCAATATATCTGTCTTTATGCCAGTACCATGCTGTTTTGACCACTGTAGCTTCACAGTATGCCTTAAAGTCAGGTAGCGTGAGACCTCCGACTTCATTTTTCTTTCTCAGGATACTTTTAGCTATTCGGGGCACCCTCCCCTTCCAGATAAATTTGGTTATTGGTTTTTCTGTTTCTGAAAAGTAAGTTGTTGGGATTTTGATTGGTATTGCATTGAATCTATAGATCAATTTAGGTAGAATTGACATCTTAACTATATTTAGTCTTCCAATCCATGAACACAGTATGCTCTTCCATCTATTTAGGTCTTCTATGATTTCTTTTAACAATTTCTTGTAGTTTTGTTTGTATAGGTCTTTTGTCTCTTTAGTTAATTCATTCCTACATATTTTATTCTTTTGGTTGCAATTGAAATGGAATTCATTTCTTGATTTCCCCATCAGATTGTTCATTACCAGTGTATAGAAACACTACAGATTTTTGAGTGTTGATCTTGTAACCTGCCACTTTGCTGTACTCATTTATTAGCTCTAGTAGTTTTGCTGTGGATTTTTCAGGGTTTTTGACATATAGTATCATATCATCTGCAAACAGTCAGAGTTTTACTTTTTCCTTTCCAATTTTGATGCCTTATATTTCTTTTTCTTGTCTAATTGCTCTGGCTAGAACTTCCAACACAATGTTGAATAAAAGTGGTGATAGACATTTAATTACCTTAATTAGTTTATTCTGAAGATTGCTTTCACTTCTTTTACCTAGGGTTTTCTTGCTGGATGAATTTGTTGTCTATCTGTTCTTTGACATTCAGTTCAGTTTTTTCTGGACCTCTAGCTTAGGTTTTGTTTAACAGAGGAGAATTTTTCCATTCTTGTTTTCTTGTTTCTTGCCCTGCTTATATGGTGCCTTCCCCCCCACCCCCACCCTTAGGAGGGTCTACATAGGTATTATAGACCCCAGCTGGATTTTCCTAGATCAAACTGGCCTCCTATCAGGAGGAAAGAGTCACCTGTGTCGGTTTTCCCTGAGGGTGAGACCCAGCAGATTGAAAGACTTTCTTGTGAAGTCTCTGGGCTCTGTTTTTCTTTTTTTTTTTTTTAAAGGATGATATTGACTGTATTATTTTATTTTAATTTTTGTAAAAATATATAGTATATATATATCCACATACCATGTAATCATCCAAAGTGTGCAATCATTGGTTCACAATATCATCATATAGTTGTGCATTTATCTTCACAATCAACTTTTTTTTCTTTTTTGTGAAAAATGATATATGTACAAAAAAGCAGTAAATTTCAAAGCACATCACAACAGTTGGTTGTATAACAGACTTCAGAGTTTGGTATGGGTTACAATTCCACAATTTTAGGTTTTTACTTTTAGCTGCACTAAGATACTAGATACTAAAATAAATATCAATATCATGATTCAGCAATCATACTCATTTGTTAAACCCTACCTTCTTTGTATAATTCCACCATCACCTTTGCTCTTTCTTTCACTCATTAGGGGTATTTGGGCTATGCCCATTCTAACTTTTTCATGTTGGAAGGGGCTGTTAATAATATGGACGATGGGGATGGAATTAGCTGATGTTCTGCAGAGGCTGGCCCCTCTGCATTTAAGGACTTATCTGGTCCAGGGACCCATCTGGAGGTTATAGGTTTTTGGAAAGTTACCCTACTGCATGGAACCTTTGTAGAATCTTATATATCGCCCTAGATGTTCTTTAGGATGGGCTGTAATGGTTTTGGTTGGAGGTTGGCAAGTTATGAAAGGTAGCAATATCTAACTGAAGTTTACATAAGAGCAACCACCACAGTAGCCTCTCGACTCTATTTGAACTATCTTAGCTACTGATACCTTATGTGTTACACTTCTTTTCCCCTTTTGGTCAGGATGGCATTGTTGATCCCATGGTTCCAAGACCAGGCTCATCCATGGGAGTCATCTCCCACGCTGCCAGGGAGACTTTCACCCCTGGATGTCAGGTCCCATGTCAGGGGGAGGGCAATGATTTTACTGCAGACTTGGGCTCAGAGAGAGTGAAGCCACATTTGAGCAACAAAAGAGGTCCTCCAGAAGTAACTCTTAGGCATACCTATAAGTAGGATCAGCTTCTCCACTACATACATAAGCTTCACAAGAGCAAGCCTCAAGATCAAGGGCTTGGCCTATTGATTTGGGTGTCCATAAAGTTTGACATAGTATCAGGGGTTTCCTCAGTGATAAAGTTTACTACTATGGCTTTATAATAAGTTTTAAAGTCAGGAAGTGTTAATCCTCCCATTTCGTGCTTCTTATTTAGGATTCTTTTAACTATTCAGGGTCTCTTTCCCTTCTAGATGAATTTGGTACCTAGATTTTCCAAGTCCTCAAAGTAGGTTGTTGGAATTTTGATTGGTACTGTTTTGAATCTGTAGATCAGTTAGGGTAGAATTGATATCTTAATCATATTTAACCTTCCTATCCATGAGCAGGGAATGTCTTTCCATCTATTTAAATCTTCTTTTTTTTTTTTTAAGCAGTGTTATGTAGTTTTCTGTATACAAGTCCTTTAGATCCCTAGTTAAGTTCATTCCTAAGTACTTGATTCTTTTAGTTCCTATTTTGAATGGAATTTTTTCCTTAGGTGACTCCTGAGTTAGGTCATTGCTTGTGCATAGAAATGTTACTGATTTTTGCACAGTAATTTTACATCCCACCTGGGCTCTGTTTTTCTTATCCTGCCCAGTATGTGGTGCTTGTCTGCCTGTAGGTCCCACCAGCATAAGATGATGCAGTATCTTTAACTTTGGCAGACTCTCCCTGCTGGAGGCGTGGTGGAGACAGAGGAGAGGTTGTAGGCTGGTTTTAATGGCTTCAAATTACCAAGCTCTGGTGTCTGAATTCCTTAAGGGAGGGATTCCACCTGAAGTTGGGCTTCACCCCTCCCCTGGGGAAGGCACAGGCTCCAGACAAGCCCTCAAACGAGGTGTTTCTGCCTATGCCTGGGGAAGTTGCAGCATGAAAAGCCCTGCAGTGGTATCCAAAGACAGTCAAACCTTTGTAGAAACACAGCCACAAAAGACTCTGTTTCTTTTCTTTTTTTCTTTTTCCATCAGCCCTGCCCCCTTGGAGCCAGGGCAAAAATGAGTGACCTCTGCTTTGACCAGGTTCACCTGAGCTGGGCACCTATTTTAAGTAGTCAGAATTTTAAAATTAATTCCACAAGTGGCGTTTGGTTGGGCTCAGCCCCTGCTGCTGGTAAAGTCTCTTTCCTTTCCCCTCTGGGAAGTAGGCTGTGGGGGAGGGGTGCCGGCCGCAGCGGCTTGGGGTACTCACGGTTTTGGGGAGGCTCGCAGCCGGTCAAACTGGTCCAGACTGGGGTTTGCTGTGTGTCTGGTCACTGACGTGGCCCCAGGAGCTGTTCTGTACCGTTTCTGGTTATTTAGTAGTTGTTCTGGAGGATGAACTAAAACGCACACATTGCTAAGCTGCCATCTTGGCCCACTAGTTTTCTGAGTGTTTAATCAAGACAGGGACTGGGTTTTTTCAAATGTCTTTTCTGCATCTATTGAGATAAACATTTTTTTTTTTTACTTCATTTTATTTATGTAGTATATTACTTTGACTTTTTCATATGTTGTACCATGCTTGCATTTCTGGGAAAAATTCCACTTGGTCATAGTGAATAATCTTTAAATATTCTGTTGGAATTGGTTTGATAGTATTTTTGGATCAATATTCATTGAAATATTGTCCGTAATTTTCTTTACTTGTAATGTCTTTATCAGGCTTTGGTAATCAGAGTAGTGCTCACCTCATAGAATGAATTAGGAAGTGTACCCTCCTCTGAATTCTTTGGAAGAATTTGAGAAGGATTGGTATTAATTCTTCTTTACATGTTTTGTAGAATTCACCAGTGAAGCCTTCTGATTCTGGGCTTTTCTTTGGTGGGAGGTTTTTGATTACTGATTCACTGTCTGTTCTTATTATAGGTTTATTGATGTTTTCTCTTTCTTCTTGGGTCAATTTGGGTAACTGTTGTATTTCTAGGAATTTTCCCATTCCTTTTAGAGTATATCTAGTTTGTTGATATACAACAACTATATATATATATTTTACAATATTTTCTGAGAATATTTTTATTTCTCTAAGGTCAGTTGTGATATCACCATTTTCCCTTTCAATTTTAATTATTTACATTTCTCTCTTTTTTTCATATAGCTAAAGATTTGTCAATTTTATTGACTTTTCTCAAAGTACCAACTTTTAGTTTCGTTTATTCTCTCAATTGTTTCTATTCTCTATTTCACTTATTCCTATTCTCATCATCTCAATTGATGCAGAAAAGGAATTTGACAAAATCCAGCACCCTTTCTTGACAAAAACACTCAGAAAACTAGGACTAGAATGAAACTTTCTCAACAGGTTAAAGGGCAAATATGAAAAACCCACAGCTAGCATCCTACTCAATGATGAAAGACTGAAAGCTTTCCCTCTAAGATCAGGAACAAGACAAGGATTCCCACTGTCACCACTGTCTTTTTTCTCTGACAAAAAATTCTTTAACACCAGAATGAAATGTTGAAGGGCCCTCTCTCCAAACCTGGCCACTAAACCAAGTTTGTGGAGTTATTTAAACTCTTTTGTTTCCTTTAAGTACACGTTAATCTCTGTAAATGGATGATGATTATTTAGACACATAGTCCCTGATTAAACTGAGAAACTTCTGTTACAAGATCTAATTATAATTTCTCTTTCCACAGGTACATGGAATTACCTAACTATTTTAACTAAAGTAAACTAACACAGTCTTGTGATCCAGGCTTTGTCATATGTTATATTAATAAGAAACAGTATGAGAGAAAATATATAATTTAAAGCAAGTAAGAACATTTTCTCAGTTTCTTAGGTAAATATATAATGGTAGTAGGGGGAGGTGAGCATTGGGAAGCAATCCTACATGAGTTCCTTGCATTTCTCATAAAGCACAAAACTGATGGCCCCTTGTGCGAGACTATCTTCTCCAGCATGTATATATAGCTAATAGACGTAAAAGATTGTTGTCTCTTTCTGGAGGAAAGGAACAGGTTTTCTTAGTCTTATGGTAGGCAGAATAATGGTCTCCCAAAGAAGTCCATTTCCTAATCCTGGTAACATGTGTTACTTTACATGGCAAAGGGGGATCAGTATTGAAGATTGAATTAAGATTGCTAATCAGCTGACTTGAAGATAGGGAAATGATTCTGTAATATTCAGGTTGTCCCAATAAAATTATAAGGGACCTTTTACATGGAAGAAAGAGACAGAAGAGAAGATCAGAATGATGATATGTGAGAAGGACTTGAATTGTTTTTGATAGCTTTGCAGATGGAATAAAGGGGGCTAAGACCAGGGAATGTGGGTAGCCTCTAGAAGCTGGATAAACAAGGATGTGGAATTTTTCATAGAGCCTGAAGAAGGAAGGCAGCCTGGCTGACACCTTGCTTTTAGTTTGGTGAGACCCAGTTTGGACTTCTGAACTCCAGAACTGTTAGTGGTTGTGCCACTAAACTTGTGGCAATTTGTCACAGCATCGATAGGAAACTAATAAACTTGGAAGATAAAGACAGTGTTTCCCTCTGGAGCATTGGGTAAACATGCTTTTTATATACTACAATAAGGATAATGTCTCCCTCCAGAGCAAAATGCAGACATGCTTATTTCTCTGTATAAAAGATTTAGGTTCCCTAAATTCAGGTTTCCTCTGATGTAACACAGCCCACTGTGAATGCAGAAATTATCTGGCTCCCTATGCATCATAATGTTGGAACTGGGGTTTGGAGGAACTGACTCAAATGCTGATATTCTGGCTACTGTTAGAAGGATTGACCTGTCCTTTTCTGTTGTGACTATTGACCTGCCCTGCCTCCATAAAATTGTAGTAGACTGACTTGTTAACTTGCAAGCAGACCCTTCACACTTCTTAACAGTGTGTTCTTTATTAATGCACCTCTAGAAAAATTTCTTAAAAATCTTTTAGACTGGGGCTAAGCAATTAGGTAAATATTACATTCAAGATACTTTTTGCTCTCTTTTTATACTTTAGGATGAAGTGCCTCAATGTCTCTATCTTTGCAAAGATCAGAAATCAATCTACCCACAGATTGGAAATAAAAAACAAAACCTAAAACTGGTTGTCTTCTCTTTCTCCATGCCATGCTGCATGGAAGAAAGGATCCTCAGGAACTTGCCTCTCATTCTTTTATCATGTCTTTGGATTTCTGGTGAATTAGATTTTTCTCTCAGTTATATCATCCCTGGCTTCTACAGACACTTTTTTGTTCTTATCCCAAACTCTGTGGCAAAGTTCCTGTCAGTGTTTCGAAAGTCATCTAGAACGGCTTTTGTGTTTCACAGATCTGAAAATCAAAGGTTCTACTGACCAAAAGACTTGTTGCCTTAAGGCTCTTTGGAGAAATTGTCTTAGCCACTTTTATTCCCCTTCTCCCAGACAGAAGGCCTGGCTCAGGTGTTGGCTTAATTTAATATTATGGCTTCTACTTTGGACCTCCAGAAATATAACTCTGAAATTGAAATTACTGTGTTCACAGTCTCACTGTGGCCAGAGAAACTGACATGAGAACAAGTTGGAAAGAAGCTCAGAACTGTGTTCATATTATAATTAATTATGTAATCCAAGAAACATTTACTGAAGGTACTGTTTTAGGTTGGGAGCATTTTATTGGGAAAGAAACTGGGAAGGGGGATTCTAGAACCTGGAATTTTGACAAAGCTTGGGAATTCTAAGGAAAGGAGAACTTTATGGTGTTCATCCTCAAATTTTCTGCATGGAATAATCCATTTTTTCCAGAGTCATAGGTTTCATTGAAACCTTTCTTGATGTTAGCGAGAAAAGGGGTATAGATGTCCTTTTTCTTTTCCAATGCTTTTTCTTTGAGGGAAATATTAAAAAGCCTTATTGATCATGGTCCTAGAAATCCCCCATAAATAATATGGGCTAAGGCTTTGTCTATTCAGCCTTGGATTCATTGAATTATTCAGACTTGTCCTGGGTTATGTCTGAAATATGTGCTTCTAGTATTCCAAGGAGCATAGAAAGACCATCTCCTTTCAGAGATTTGGAAGTAGCTGGAATTACCAGGTTGTTAATCATTAGTCTTAATGTGTTCCATGCAAAATACATTATGTGTGATATTCAAGTTTAAAGAAGAGAAGATTGGGTCATCTAGAAATAGAAATTTGTTTTTTAGCAGAATCTCTTTTTCATTGGAAACACATAAACAAGGGGTTTTATACATTCTGGAAAAGTTACATAATCTAAGCTTTTCTGTTCTGACCATGACAAAGGAAAGGGAGAAAAAGCTTCCATGTGTGGTAGAAATACACTCTGAAAGCAGGGGCCCTGTCAACCCCCACCCTGGGTCCCTCCAGCCTTTGAATGTGAGGAGGGTCTATAGAGCAAAAGATACTTTAGAACAAACTATGAGCCCAATTAATGTCTTTTGTATTCATCGCAAAGGAATGGCTCTTATAAAAAATATCCTGCCATGGTCATATATCCTAAAGATGTCTCCCAGACTGAATATATATGTAGGAAAGAGATCACATCTAGTTCATTGACTGATAAAGCCGTAAGTGATAGCACATATGATTTCTACCATTTTTATGAGAACTGCTTTTAGATTTAGAAATAATTTATATTGGTTGATATTTAGCTATTTAAGATGGATTTGTACAAATATTTAAAAACTGTTCCTTCAGTAGGCAATGGAGATCAATGCTTATGATCTAATAATTTTCATATGAAGACATTTTTCTATAAAAGAAACATCTATTGTTATTCATGTACCCATTCTTGGTATTGGCTTGGCGAGACATCTCCATTTACCTGGTTACTGTTCTGGAATTGGAATGGTAATCCCTGGAAAGAGATAAAATTTGGGGCAAATTTACTTTATAAGCTGTTCTAGTTTGCTAGCTGCCAGAATGCAATATACCAGAAATGGAATGGCTTTTCAAAAGGAGAATTTAATAGTTTTGCTAGTCCTAAGGCTAAGAAAATGTCCCAGTTAAAGCAAGTCTATAGAAATGTCCAATCCAAGGCATCCATGGAAAGATACCTTGATTCAAGAAGGCTGATGAAGTTCAGGGTTTTTCTCTCAAGTGGAAGGGCACATGGTGAATGCAGTCTGAGTTTCTCCTTCATTTGGAAAGGCACATGGTGAACATGGTCAGGGTTCCTCTCTCATTTGGAAGGGCACATGGCAAACATGGCGTTATCTACTAACTTTCTCTCCTGGTTTCCTGTTTCATGAAGCACCCCTGGAGGCATCTTCTTTCTTCATCTCCAAAGGTCGCTGGCTGGTGGACTCTACTTCTCGTGGCTATGTCATTCTGCTCTGCTCTCTCTGAATCTCTTTCATTCTCCAAAATGTTTCCTCTTTTATAGGACTCTAGAAACTTATCAAGACCTACCCAAATGGGTGGAGACACGCCTCCAGTTAATCCAGTTTAACAACCATTCTTGATTGGGTTACATCTCCAGGGAGATGATCTAATTACAGATTCAAACATACAGTATTAAATATACTGTATTATGTTTAATATAATTTAAGTTATTGTTCTGCCTTTACGAAATAGGATTTAGATTAAAACATGGCTTATCTAGGGGACATACATCCTTTCAAACCAGCACATAAGCCTATAACTTATCAGTAGATTTCAGTGGTGGAAAAGAAGTTTGGGAAAACTTACTTTTTCACAGATGAGCAAGGCAAGAAAGTAAAGAGCAGGATAGAAATAATTAAGGAATAAGTAAAAATGCTACATTTCCTCTCATGGGACAGATTTTTCAAGAACTCCCAAGGGTTGAAAATAAACTATGACCTCTAAAATTCCTTTGCAGTTGTGTTCTAAGAAGTAATTAAATCCATTTAATATTCTTGTCTTTTCACAACATAATTTATTCCTACTCTGACCTTAAAGATTCTAACAGAATGTATTGTTAATTGTGTAAAATAAATCTTTATGTAGTTAATATGGATGAGGCACTTAGAGCAGGATCTGGCACATGGTTGTACTAACATGTACTTGTTGTTATTATTTATTCAAAAGACTAAAACAAATCTTAGGGAATCTAAGAGCATGTAAACTGTTTAGGGGTTGGTCTTTAGAAAGCCTTCTGGTCAAAAGTTTCTGCAGCCCAGCACGACATTAGATTAAATGAGTCGAACTGGTTTCCCAAAGGGCTTGATGACTGTTTTGACTTTTTAGGATGATTTTGAGGCAGTTTTTGCCTAATGACTTAGGCCAAAGTCTCTCTTTTATGGTCTCTTGAGTTTGGGGGGAGCAACTGGGGGTGTTTTGAAGTAGCCAACCATTAGATGTCGCTTTCTACTCATCTTCTTTTGAATTTAGAAAATATGCCCTGGGTTTAAACTTTTTGATTTTCTTTCTTTTTTTTTATGTCTATAAATAGTGTCTATGTCAAAGCTAAACGGGAAATTTAATTTTAGATTAGTAGATAAGAGACACAATACTCAACTCCTTGGAATGATTAAACTTTGTGCCTGTTTTAAGTGGCCTGACTCAATGTCCCTAGACAGCTAAATTTGGAAATGTAGTATTTGTGTTTTTCTTTCTACACCAGACAGTTTTGCCTGGGTTTGTCTTTATTCAGGCCAAAGTTCATGGGCCTTTAGCAATCTTTGGGTGAAAAGCCTATTCTTCTGATATCTGTTCAGAGTTGCTCTTGTGAAAAACTTATGTGAGTTTCCTTACCTCACCCACCACGAAAATCAGTTAGGAAGAGCCTTTTGCTTATCGCTGTCTTATCATTTATAATACTGCATTGAAATTGTTTGTTCACTTATTTTTCACCTACAACGGCCCTTAAGTAACCTCTGGAATGTAGACCCTTCCCTTTTACTCTTAATTTTTTCCCCAGTGCTTTGTCCAATACTCTTACATCAGATATGTCTTTAATATGTGTTTGTTTATTGAGTGAATGAATAAGTGATAAAGTAGAGCAAAAAAAATATCTAATGGTGCTTTGATCTTGTTACCTGCTATATATATATCTAAGGGTTTGTGTCTTTCCTAGCTTGGACTTTCCATGCAAAGACTTGTTTTGAAATGTTAAATCACACTTTAAATGGCATGGAATGAGGAGCTTTCTCCAGCAAAAGAGGCAGAATTTGGGACATACTGATTTTCAATTGACTTAGACCCTTCTGTCAATTTTTAATTGGGTATTTTCTTTGGTGCATATAGTACTATCTTCCAGATATGATGGAATCTTTTTTTGAGGAGTTGTTTATCAAAGTAGTTCCTTGGAACTCCGACAAACAAAATTTTATCAAACAGAAAGTTGAGGGTCATTATAAATTAAGGTGAAGTTTTTACTTGGAGCTTAAGTAAATGTTTTATGACTCCACTTTACTGTGCCTGACAAGGCCTGGCATGATGCCTACGTTGGCTTTGTCTATTAGAGGGGAAGAGTCTCACTTTTAAGCTGACAACTCGTAAGGAATATGGAGACTTTTCCCCTACGTTTTGAGGAATATATTCCAAGACCATAGTAAATCTTCAGTTAAGAAATACCACTAGATAATATAATTTACCCCATGGAATACAACAAATTAAAAAAAAAGTAAGTGACCTTCTTATACCTACAATGCTGGTATAAATAGCAGACTAGAGTCATTTCTAAGGTTATCAAAATAAACACTGCCACACTAAATAAAGTCTATGATATGTTATATGACATTGTTACTATGGTACCTTAACGATGATATTACCTGAACTCATCAATCCTAAAGTGAATGGTGCTTATTTCTTTGGTACATTATACAATCAGATCTAGCCAGATTTAAGTAGTTTAAAAGGTCCCCTAGGCTTTCTGGAGGTTGCTCCGTGTCAGGTTTTTCAGAAGAAGGAGCTTAAACAGCAATGGAAAAGATTAGGGGACAATCATGAAGCAGAAGGTGTGACGCTAGAGAGAAGATATTCTTGAATCAGGCTTTTTCTTGAAACCATGATTGGCAGTATTTCTTCTCTTTTGCAAATTTTTATGTGCTTCTTTTATGGAGATAACTGAGACTCCTTTCCCTGATGATCATAAGGCTTTATCCCATTGAAGAACTATCACTGGTGAAGATCATTAGCAACTTTGGCTATGAGAACATGTCCAAACTTTATGAAGATTTTAGCCAATGTGACAGGATTAAAATTTACACAGATGGGCTCCGTCTGGCCTGTGGTGTATGGCCCGGACTGGTGGCTCCTAGCTTTCGAGGCTGAGCTCAATGCTCGGCGTCGCGGAGCTAGTGGTGACTGTCCTCTTCAACTAGAAAAATGGCAGTGTTCAGGAACTTAAAACTCCTTGTATGGAAGAATTTCATCCTAAAGAGATGCTGGAAGACATGAAAGGGTTCTTACTGGAAGAACAGTCATCATATAGCAACTTATATTTTTATTCTTTTTTGGATTAACATACAGTTTTCACTTATATTTTTGAAGTGGAAGGCTCTGTTCTAGGCAGTCATTCAATGCCTTCATTTGATAGTTACATAATTAAGGATCCCAGATCTTTCTATGTGTTGGCTGGAATTTTTTTTTGATCATAGCTTCAAAGACAGCAAGGAGCCCTTGCCACTTCAGGTTAAGTATCACTTGAGCTTCAGTTACATAAAGAGGAGTTATTTGTTGTCGGGGTTAATCTTCTTTCGAGATGATGGTGAATGCTGGAGCACATCCTATCCTTATCTTCCTAACCTAGGACAAGAATCTCAGAAATATTTATTTACTGATGGGGAACGCCCTGGATACTACAAAGAAGGCTTCCTGGCTATACAGCATGCTATGGATAAAGCCATCATGTGGCACCATGCTCATGATGCGATGATCCAGATGTTCAAGGATGTCACTGTGCTTATGAAAAGATTCCCATGTGGAGCCTATGTCCAGGGTTCTTTCTTCCTGGTCCTGCAGAGCAAGTTCCCTCTGCTCCTTAGGCTCAGCTTTATCTGCATTGTGTTAATCATCAGCAACTCCACTGCAGTGGAGAAAGAGAGAAAGCTGAAGGATTATATGTGCATGACGGGACTGCACAACTAGCTGTGCTGGGTTGCCTGGTTCATAATGTTCTTCCTTTCTGTCTTGATTGCTGTCTCCTTCATGACTATGCTTTTCTGCACAGAGGTGAATAATGTGGCAGTGTTCATCAATAGTGACCCTGGTTTGATAATTCTTTTCCTAATGTGTTTTGCCATTGCCACAATTTTCTTTGCTTGTATGACCAGCACATTCTTCAGAAAATGTGTAGGTATTCAGTGGAGGAATATAGGCAGTATAAATAGAGACTTTAACTTCACTCAGGTGCTGCTGATGCTGCTACTTGACTCTTATACAGTTTAGTAGCCTAGTATGTGGAGTTCATCTCCCAGGGGAGTATGGTGTGTCCAAGCCCTGGTACTTCTTTGTCATACCCTCCTACTGGAATGGAGCACCTAGAACTCTTGCCTACCCAATGCTGGATCCTGAAGAATCTCTGAAAAACGAGTTCATTCAGGATGGGCCTAGTGATTTAATGAAGGGAGTTGAAATTCAGCATCTATACAAGGTGTTTCACATAGGGAGGGGTAAACACACAGCAGTCAAAAACCTGATGATGAATCTGTACACGGGGCAGATCACTGATCTTCTGGGATATAATGGAGCAGGGAAAACCACTACCTGCTCTATGCTCACAGGTCTTTGTCCCCCTTCAGGTGGACAAGTATATATCAATAGGTGCGAGATTTCTCAAGACATGGTTAAAATCCAGAAGAGCTTGGGCTGGTGCCCCCAACATGATATCCTGTTTGATAACTTGACTGTAGCCAAACATCTTTATTTCTATGCTCAGCTGAAAGGATTCCCCTGCCAAAAGTGCCCCGAAGAAGTCCAGCAGATGCTACATGTCTTCAACCTGGAGGACAAGCAGAACTCTAGGAGCAGGTTCCTGAGTGGGGGCTTGAGGCGCAAGCTGTCCATCGGCCCCACACTCATAGCAGGCTCCAAGGTGTTGATGCTGGACCATCCCACCTCTGGCATGGATGCCATCTCCAGGAGGGCCATCTGGGACCTTCTGCAGCAGCAGAAAACTGACTGGACCATCCTGCTGACCACACACTTCATGGATGGGGCCGACCTGCTAGGGGAACTGCATCGCCATCATGGCCAAGGGTGAGCTGCAGTGCTGTAGTCCTTGCTGTTCCTCAAGAAGAAGTACGGTGCAGGATATTGTATGACTTTAGTGAAAGAATCTCATTGTAACATAGCGAAAATTTCTCATCTGATTTATGATCACATGCCAGATGCAGTTTTAGAGGATGACACTGGAGAAGATTTAACATTTGTACTTCTGAAAGAGAAGCACACAGGTATGGACCCAGGAGGCCTGGAATAATTGTTTGCATGTCCTGAGTGTTCCCATCCGTGTCATGGGTGCTCTGCGATGTTAGAGTCCAGGACCAGTACGCCTTTGGCACTGCCACTTCCTGTAAGAGACCACACCACAATCAGAGTGAGCTTTCAAATACAGCCTTCTGATTATGTCGCCTCCCTCCTTGAAAGCCACTTCTGGTTCCCTATTTTCCCCAGGTTTAGGTCCAAATTCTGTAATAGAGCTTGCAAGGCCCCTTTATAGTATGAACTCTAATTACCTGTACTCACATTACTGGGTTCAGATGAACATTATACTTGACTTATTCTAAATTAATTATTTTAGACCTCAGGTTCACAGCACTTTCCTCTCTCCCTTTCCTCTGATGTCACTATCAGAGAGAATCTTGTCTTCATTTAGAAAATAAAAACCATCAAGCAATTACTCTAGTATATCTCTTTCCCAATTCAACGAACCTGCTTGCTTCTGCATTCTTATTTTTTTTTGGCTTTTTTTTTCTATTTTGTTACAGCTAAGAAAATGAGTCTCCTCTTACCAAAATCCTGTCCCTCAGCAACAGCTCAGAATCCCATCCACCTCACCTTTTCCAGAATTTACTTATTTAACATTCCCTCTCTCATCTGCCTTATCAATTTTTCTCTGTACTGAGTCATTGCCGTCAACAGAGTAACATAATCTGGATAAATAACTTTTAAAAATATTTTTCTTGACAAAGTAACAGACAAACACGGTCTTAATATACAAACATTCCATATATGGTGTACAATCAGTGGCTTACCACATCATCACATTGTTGTGTGTTCATCACTATGATCATTTCTTAGAACATTTGCATCACTCCAGAGAAAGAAATAAAAAGAAAAAAGAAAAAACTCATACATACCGTGCTGGTTTGAAAAGGGTTCTGTAACCTAGAAAAGCCTAGTTTTAATCCTAATCAACCTTGTGGGAGCAATGGTTTCTTGTAATCCCTGTTCAGTGCTGTATGCTGGAAACTTTAATTAGCTTATCTCCGTGGAGATGTAACTCAATCAGTGTGGGTATTAAACTTGATTAGGTGGAGATGTGTCTCTACCCATTCCATATTGATTGATTTTACTGGAATCCTTTAAAAGAAGAAGCATTTTGGAAAAATCTAGAGAACAAGAAGAGAGAAAGCCTCAAAATTCTGAGAGAGCAGAGAAGAACAGAACCATGAAGCAGAGAGTCCACCAGCCAGCGACTTTTTGAGATGAAGAAGGAAAACTCCTCCTGGGGAGCTTCATGAAACAAGAAACCAGACCATGTGCCCTTCCAGCCAAGAGAGAAACCCTGAAAGTCATTGGCCTTCTTGAACCAAGGTTTCTTTGATGCCTTAGATTGGATATTCTATAGTCTTGTTTTAATTGGGACATTTTCTCAGCCTTAGATCTGTAAACTAGCAACTTATTAAATCCCCCTTTTGAAAAGTCAAAAAAAAAATTACACAGATGTGCAAAAATAAAAAAGTAACGTTTTGCATTTTATATAACTGAACTTATCTTGCTCTTGTGCCTCCTGATGGGGAAGGAAAATAAAACTTCTTAAACTGGTCAATTAAAAGTAAGCCAGATGCCCTGATGAATCCCAGAGTGATTTGATCAGTGAGTGGAAAAGTATTTGCAAAGTCCCCTTTGGGGAATGGTGAGAACGGGGGAAAACTCAACTTCCCCAAGTTGAATTCTTGATATTCTCACAAGCAGTGTGGACAACTAAAGCTATAGGCTGAGTCTTGGGGTTTGTTCATATGAAACTTAACCCCACAGGGGATAGGTCAAGCCTACTTAAAATTAAGCCTAAGAGTCACCCCCAAGAGAACCTCTTTTGTTGCTCAGATGTGGCCTCTCTCTCCAGCCAACACAGCAAGCAGACTCACCACCCTCCCCCTGTCTATGTGGGACATGACTCCCAGGAGTGTGGATCCTCCTGGCAGCGTGGAACAGAAATCCCAGAATGAGCTGAGATTCAGCATGAAGGGATTGAGAAAAACTCTAGAATGAGCTGAGACACAGCATCAAGGGATTGAGAAAACCTTCTCGACCAAAAGGGGGAAGAGTGAAATGAGACAAAGTGTCAATGGCTGAGAGATTCCAAACAGAGTCAAGAGGTTATCCTGGAGGTTATTCTTATGCATTAAGTAGATATCACTTTGTTATCCAAGATGTAATGGAGAGGCTGGAGGGAACTGCCTGAAAATGTAGAGCTGTGTTCCAGTAGCCATGTTTCTTGATGATGATTATATAATGATATAGCTTTCACAATGTGACTGTGTGATTGTGAAAACCTTGTGTCTGATGCTCCTTTTATCTACCTTGTCAACAGATGAAAAGAACATATGGAATAAAAATAAATATTAGGGGGAATAAATGTTAAAATAGATTTAGTTTGAAATGTTAGTGATCAATGAAAGGGATCAGTAAGGGGTATGGCCTGTAAAATTTTTTTTTTTCTGTTGTCTTTTTATTTCTTTTTCTGAATTGATGCTAATGTTCTGGGAAATGATCATGATGATGAATATGCAACTATGTGATGATATTGTGAATTGCTGAGTGTATGTGTTGGGAATGTTTGTATTTCTTGTAATTGTTTTTAATTAATAAAAAATTAAAAAAAAAAAGTAAGCCAGTTTCTACTGATTTGAAAGAGTCTCTTTCTGTTAAGTATTTATTAGTAGTTTGACCTCCCCAACTCTACCTCTCAAGGGATCCTTCCCATGATGGTGTCTGGATTTAAGAAGCTTTGTATCTTGATGAGGACAGGAGAAGGAGCCTCTGTTCCTGGACCCCTGCTGGCACCAGCTTCTGTCTTTCATCCCACTCTGGTAATGAAGCATCTGTGCTGGTGTCCCTGGTCGGCTGGTTGGATCCTGTTCCTGGGTGTTGTCTTGTCTTCTACTGCTAATGACCATGAGATCTGCAGTTACCTCGGGATGTGAGATCTCTGCAGGCTCTTCCCTTCTTCTGATCCCAGGCCTCTGCCAGTCATTGTGAACAACTTTGAATTGCACCAATAGGTTACTGGGTATCTTCAGTGGAAAACAAGGCACAATCTAGAATACTCTTCCAGTTACCTGATTTTATGCAGGCTTTTTCCTTTCATTGTCTATGAACTTTTTATAATTCTGTAAAGGTAGAAAACTAATAATGATGCAAATGATTCTTGACTATAGCAATGAAAATTAACTTATACAATGGAATGCAATAGATTATTGCCTGTGGACAGATTCATTTGCCTCTATTTGTAAATGTATTTCAGCATTCATATATATAGATATGCTTATATATAGTCATATATATGACTATTACAATGAAAATACATGCATACATTTTTTAATTCTCCTTTAAACCAGTTGTAACATCTTATTGGTTTGTTCTTTAATTGATGAATTAAATAAAATCATTGACACATGTTGATTTTTATATTTGTATGAAGTTGTTATTACACTTTTTTAAAAAAATTATCCTTTAACAAATCAACTGCTCCTCTCAGAATTTCCATGTTCCTCACGGAGGCATTTGAAAGATTCATGATATTCTGCACACTATGCAGGAGTTGTGGGCAGCTAGAAGTGTTGTCTCTGCCTCATCTGATGAGACACACCATCTCTCTACCAGCCTTGCTCTACTAGCCTCCACTTTGCTGGGCATGCTGGGAAAGTGGAGCTGCAGTCTGGATGTTCACAGGTTTTCTCTCCTTTATCTGTGTTTTTCAGGGTTTCTTTCATGTTGTGGCTCAAGAGGGAGGATGTAACACCTAAGTTTTTCCTTGGGACTTCAGTCAACATGCATCACTAGTCTTTATACTTCTAATTCTTTCTACCTTCTGCATGCTACTCGAATCTTTGTTTCCTTTTCTAGGCACAGGAAAGCTGTTTCGGTGTCATAACCTGCATTCTCTCTAATTTATGTCTTATAGTAAACTCTATAACTTTGTTTTATGTAATCAAAGTAATCATTGTTTCAATAGGATTCAAAGGGAAGGAAAACCTTGGAACAACAGGGATCTAGAGATTATTGGTGTGAAAATACATTGACTTTACATCTAAAAATATTATCCTGCTTCCTGTGATCTTTTTTGTCTGTACTGAGTATTTCTTACAATAAATAACCCAGTGTGTTCTTTGGTACTAGAGAAAATGCTTATATAACATGTTCAATGAATGCTGCATATCATATTTACTTCATATTCTGAGAAAAATGTTCTGTTAAAATTTTGAGTCTACCTTTAATCATGCAAAGTTTAGTCTGGCTGGAATTATTTTTTACAAGCTTCTGACTTTTTCTCTAATTACATTTATCTGAAGAGTCATCTGTTTTTTTATGCATCTCTTCATTCTGTTAGTTGACCCCTTTTTATTTTTAGTACAGTATGATTTCTCATGTATATGCAATTTTTGCACTTGGTATGCTCCTTGATACAGTCTTAAGAATTGCTTTATCTTTTTATATAGGGTTCATGGTGAAATTTACATAATATATTCCAGTGTTTGCTGAATTCAACATTATTCTTTAATTTATCCAAAACTTAAATTTTCTGGCTTTTGTCATCTCTTTCTTAGATTTATTTACTTTATCTTTTCTTGCATAATCAGTCAACTTTATCAGGTGGTAAGTGTGAAAGGGCACTTTCCACTGAGAATCAAAGAAGTTGTATTACCTGACAAGAATAACCCCATAGGTCACACCTTGGAAGCTGTGTTGGACTATAGATATTGAGCTGTTCTCCAGGGCCACTCGCTAAAATCTTATTCCCCTTAGACTCAGTTTAATTCCTCCCTTTGCAAAATTAGATATTATTAAGATTACAAAACTTTCGCATTTCTCATATATGGTTAAACCCTTGGATGCTAAATCTGTGAATGTCAAACTAAATTAATCCATAATTTACAATGTATACTGATTTAGACTGCTAATTTAGAATAAACTATTTCTATGACATTAATCATGATAAGAATAGCTAAACAGCTGTTGTTTATGCCCTGTGTATGGGGTACTAGTCTAAATATTTTTTAATGTATTAACTATTTAAACGTCTTAATTTTTTAAGGTAATACAAAACATTATTTGTTTGATACAAAACATCAATATAAGGAACTATTACATTTAAAGGGGAAAACAGTTTATGGAATTAAAAAAAACAGTGTTAAAGAACAGTTCTTTTACCTTCCTGTTTAAACCAGTGGACTGATATCTGATAAATTAGGAGACCAAAAGAACCCTTTTGAATTGTAATCTCTCCACCTGCTTTTTGTTGTCCTCATTGACCAGTAGGTCTTGTGGATCCCATTAACCAGGAAATATAGACCAAGTTGCGAGGGTCAGAAACATGCTTTAGATGCAGCAAAATTTACATAGAAAGGTTTTGGACATTAGTGTGGGAGTATGTATATGTTTTAGGACTTAAACACTTTTTATACAGTTTTCTTAGTTCTTCGAGGTAGATAAAACTATTACTTTTTATTGTAAACATGAGGAACCTAAGTCACAGGGAGGTTAAGAAACTTCTCCAAGGTCACACAGCTAGTAAATAGTGGAGCAAGGATTCATCAGCAATATTTTGATCTGGGACTTTCTGAAGTCCTCTTGATTGATACTAATGAATTCTAGACAATTAGAAAATGTGGTGGATGGATAAAATGCCTTCCAGTATAATTACCATGCCCCCTTCAAAACTAAATGAAGAGCTTTAAAAAGATTTAATAATGCTTCTCTAAGATTTTCTTTAAATTTATTTTTTACTCCCTATTCCCTACCCCCACCCTGTCCTGTGGTAACCTGATTCTGACTCTATGATTATGTTCTAAAGCTATTTTATGCTTATTGGTTCCTGACAGTTCTCAGGTGGGGCCGGGGCTGGTCCTACTTTGGAGACTGATTGACTTCGGTTGTGACCATCAGCTGGTCATGATGGACAAAAGTTAGAGATTATCAGCACTTTTAGGTTATGAGAACCGCTATAAAAAATCATCCTGACACATATTTTATTGCAAAACTGTAGTGGATCACTTATAAAAGTTTCTTTTATGAATCTATTTAAGTGACTTTTTTTTTTTTTTTTTTGCGTGTTCTATGACGGGGTCTTATTTCATTCTTTCTCCATGTGAGTATTCTGTTATTACAGCACCATTTGCTGAATTTTTGTTTGGTTGGTGTGCTTGTTGGAAAGGATTATGTACCTTAGAAAAACCATGTTTTAATCCTAATCAATCTTGTGGGAGCAACAGTTTCTTCTAATCCCTATTCAGTACTATAGGTTGGAAAATTCATGAGGTTATCTCCACAGAGATGTGACTCAATCAAGTGTGAGTATTAAACGTGATTAGATGGAGACATATCTCCACCCATTCTATGTGGGTCTTGATTAGCTTACTGGAATCCTGTAAAAGAAGAGGTATTTTGGAGAAAGCTACAGAATGCCACAGAACCATGAAACAGAGAGTCCACCAGCTAGTGACTTTTGGAGATGAAGAAAGAGATTGCCTCCTGGGGAGCTTCATGAAGACGAGATTGCCTCCTGGGGAGCTTCATGAAACAAGAGGCCTGGAGAGAAAGCCAGCGGATACCACAGTGTTCACCATGTGCCCTTCCAGCTGAGAGAGAAACGTTGAACGTCATCAAACTTTTGAACCAAGGTATCTTTCCCTGGATGCCTTAGATTGGACATTTCTATAGACTTATTTTAATTGGGGCATTTTCTTGGCCTTAGACCTGGAAACTAACAGCTTATTAAACCCCCCTTTTAAAAAACCATTCTGTTTCTGGTATATTGCATTCTGGCAGCTAACAAACTAGAACAGTTGGTTTTTTTGTTTATTTGTTTTTTGGTAAGTGCCTGGGCCAGGAAATGAACCCAGGTCTTCCACATGGTAGGCGAGAATTTTTTTTCCCAACTTTTTTTATTGTATAGTATAACATATATATAAAGCAAAGAAATAAAAAAGCAAAAGTTTTCAAAGCACTCTTCAACAAGTGGTTACGGGACAGATCCCAGATTTTGTCATCGGCTACCATATCATGCTCTCATATTTTTCCTTCTATCTGCTCTAAAGTATAGGAGGCTAGAGGGCTTAAATATCTTTTTATCATCACAGTTGTCTTTTTTTTTTGGTAGGTGAGAATTTTACCACTAAACTATCCTCGTACCTCCCTTTAAATGACTTTTAAGCTGGAATTTTCAAACTTTGTCACTTTTTTCCCAGCTCTGTTGAAGATGCTTTAGGAAAAATAAAAAATATTTGCTCTGTCCCCCAATTTGATGGACAGAACAGATCAGAAGGACAATGAATAAATGTCAATCTTTAGATAATACGGCCTAAAACTGCAATGTGAATTTAAATAAAATAATTCAGATGTTTTGAGATGAGGTTAATCAGTTTAATGTCTTTGAGACTCAGCTGACTTATTTGTAAAATCAGAACCATTATACCTAATTCCCAGCATTGTTGTGAGATGTAAGTGAAATAATATATGTTAAATGCTTTGCACAGTGGTGTGTGTAATTATAACTCCACACATATGGGCTGCTATTATTATACTTATAATGAGGAGGCAGGTATAAAAGGAACAGTATAGGATACAATTTAAATATCTTAACTTTTCTAACATAGGTCTATCTGAAAGCTTTCCCCTGTAGTAGCTTGTCTCATATTTCATTCCCACCCGCTTGCACCTTCCACTTCAGTTGTTTTGGGTGGACTGGATCTTCGCCAGCGTTTTTCTACGCTATGCCTCATGGTGCTTCCTCTTCCTGAAATACCCCTCCCGCAATCTAGCACCTCTAGAGCCCAAGCCTTCCCAAACTCTCCTGCACAAAGCCTGCCACTGGTCATACTCCCTTCTTTGTTGTTCCACTGTATTTTCCAAACATTATTAAAAGTACCGCTAACACTCTCTTTCATGTTCTTGTTTAAATGCCCACCTTCTGGTACTGGAATCTAAGTTTTTTGTGGCAAGGACTCTATGTACCCAGTGCTAAACAATGGCCATTTCTAATTAGATATAAAAAGTGCTACAGAAACTTACTTTCTGTAGAGAGAGGGACTAGTTCTTCATGGGAAGAGCTTGGACATCTGGGTATAATTTGAGAAACAACGGGGACTTAATTAGGAGAACAATGTGATGGTGATAGTGTATTTGGAGTTTATTTCTGGAGGTGTACGTTGGGCGTGAGAAGGGAACAAGCAGATAGGGAGACCAGCTCTTTGGTGAGGCTCTGGAATTGGCAGATGGAATTGAGAAGAAGGGCTGAATCTGGGAGACATTGCAGATGACATCACCAGATGGGATCACATCAAGGGAAAATGCAGAGGTGCCTCATGTTCTGGGGTCCAATGGCCTGGTTTGTATCCTGGCTTTGTCACTCCCTAGTTATGTGACTTTTGGGAAGTTTGCTTAGCTCTCTGTGCTTTGATTATCTCAACTCCAAATGTGAATAAAAGTTACCTGAAATGAGAATTAAATGAAACAATACATTTAAAGCTGACAGACAGCATCTCACAAGTTAGTGCTATGTATGTTAATGTGAATGTATTTAAAAAGAGTTTATATTATATTTGAGAAATTTGACAGTTATAATATAAACATTTGTTTGTTTGTGTTTGGAGAGGGTGGAGTGAGGTGGGATTGGAGGGCCAGATATGTCAGCTTGCAATATTCCAAGGAACTAATTATCTGAGAGATTTATTAAAATGTGGGAGGATTGCAGTGTCATAAATGCCAGGATAAATGTACAAACAAGATACATAACAGTACAGGAGAGGGGATAATTTAAATCCGATGTGGAAGGGGATATATTGAAAGGTAAAAGGTCAGAAATAGAAGTTAAAAAAACAGTATTAGGGAGGACTTTTTCTTTTTTTTAAGCAATACATCACAGCTAAAATTAAGGGTCTCCAACACAAGTCTAAAATTCAAGTTCTGTGAATCTTTTGAATCAGCTGGTCTGAGCAGTCTAATGGCTCCGTTAACAGTGACAGGAATGGGCTTGCTATACATGCTTTGTCATTTGTAATTTCCTATGATGACAAGAGGAGGATTGGGTTTTCATGGAGGGAAATTGGACATAGCAGGTTTTAGGAAAAGATCTTTAAGAAAAGCTTACAAATAGGCATTTTTCTTTGTGTTTCTTTTTTGGGTTTCTATTAAGAAACAGCTGAATTATAAAGTTTGCGTTATTTGATTATTCCACATGGAATTATATGTTATGATGAGATTTTTATTTCTGCAGGTTATTTCTTTGAATGACATTCTCATAGGATTAAAATGAAGAGTAAATTTCAGAAAAATTGACTTGGTTCTACTTCTTTGAATATTTATATCTCCTTCTACAACTATCTTTATTAATTAGTTTCAGAAGTGGTTTTTCCTAAGAATAACCTGCATATTGTGTCTCTATTTACACATTTTCATTTAAAATATACATGTGTATATACATGCAATTATTAAGCATTATATGTACACTTTATGAATGTGTAGATCTACATATATACATATATATCTATTTATCTATATCTATATGTATATATAGCACCTGGACAGAATAGTTTCACTATTAAGATGTTAGATCTCCTTTTTTCCTTCCTTCCTCCCTCTCTTCTACTTTCTTTATCTTCTCCTTCCTATCAGTAAGGATATATATGCAAGTAAAGACATGTTATTTCTAAAGTTACATTTGTGTTGTAGAATATAAAGAACTGATACAGATATCTTCTACCCCATAATGCAAGATACAGAATGGGAATTGATAACTGACAAGATACAAATACACTCACTCTTTCCTTATAAAAAAAATGCAATAGCCCTTGCTATTCTGAGTTACTTGTAGATGTACAGTCCTGTTGGATACATTGGAGCGTTGGTACTTCTGTCCCAATTTTCTCATCAGGGAAGACCTGTCCTCTTGAGTCATCACAGGACAAAGGGACTCCTTGGGTTTTGGGTTTTTCCATGTCGGGAAACCAACCTTGTGCTCCAGAAGGTCCTTGTACTTCATGAAATGAATGCAAATTTTATAGCCATGTTTTTAATGGGAATTTTTTGGGAAGAAGTCTGTAGGTTTCTGTTATATTCTCAAAGGATGTGAAATCCAAACCAAGTTAAGTACCTGTGCCAGTTTGAAACTGTTGTGTACCCCAGAAAAGCCGTGTTCTTTAATCCTGATTTAATATTGTAGAATGGGATCTTTTTGATTAAGTTGTTTCCATGGAGATGTGACCCACTGAGTTGTGGGAGAATCTTCTGTTTAGGTGGTTTCCATAGAGATGTGTCTCTACCACTTTAATGTGGGTCTCTTACTGGAATTCTTTAAGAGGGAACCATTTTGGAAAAGGCTTCAGTGCTGACATGGACAGACGCATTTGGAGATGCAGAAAGAAAACACTCCCAGGGAAGCTGTTTGAAACCAAAGGCCAAAGGACCAGTAGACACCAGCCGTGTGTCTTCCCAGCTGACATAGGTGTTCCAGACCCATCAGTCTTTCTTGAATCAAGGTATCTTTCTCTGGATGCCTTGGTTTGGACATTTTTATAGCCTTAGAACTTGAAACTTGTAACTTAATAAATTTCCTTTATAAAAGTGAACCCATTTTGGTATACTGCAGTTCCAGTGGCATTAACAAAGTAAAACAGAATCATTACATTAAGGGGAGGTCTAACTCTGAACAAACTCACCATAGGTTAAATTTGCCTTTCTCCTTCCATATTTGTGCCTGTTCCAGATAAGTAATGTGCTGGTGCCACTCTTCTTCCTGCCCAAAACTTAAAAAAAGTTTTTTCCCCTGTAGTTGCTCACTTCACTATTCTCTTTCTAGGTACAGTCTCAATAGGGACACTGCCATTTTATCCTATGAAAACATATTTATTCCTTTTCCTCAGAGTACTGCTCTTTGCAAGGGAAATGAAAACAAACTGAGCCTAGACGTAATGGCTTATCTTCCTCAGATATGAGTATTTCTACAGGGAATTTCAATAACCTAAGCTGGGCGAAAGTCAATAGTGGAGATTTGGCACATAAGGGCAAATTGAAGTGGTGGATAACATTATGACAGGGAAGTTCATTCCAGCTCTTTTAGGTCATGGAACATATGCCTTTTTCACATGCAAGACAGATCAACCTATTAAAAAAGAAAACTTAGTTACATAGAAAACTTAGTAACTAAATAACTTAGTTATTTAGTAAAACTTGTATAATCCATATAATGAAGACAGCTAATATAAAGGTACATTAGAAAGCTTGGGTATTTCCTATAGATTTTATGTGTTGGATAAGCTCATAAATATTAAGTATAAAATATTTATTTCATGGAATTTAAATCACTTCTGATCCAGACACTAAAGGATAACCTAATCATTGACTTATAGGTTGATTAGGAACATTTTTGTAGAAACAGTGTTTCCCATCTCAACTTCATTCCTATCTTACCTCTGTCTTTTCCTTACATAACAGACGTGACATTTAAATGTTTCTCTAATGTTATTGGCAAAATCAACTTTGTCAAAGAGCCATATGGTTTATGCAAACACAAAGATAATCTTGGAACACTGACATATGTAAGCTTAATTTAAAAAGCCTGTGAAAATAGTGGAAAGCAGATGGAGAGTTGCCATGGAAATCACTAACTCTTAGAGGAAGAAAAATGTTACTTTAGGGCCATTGTCACTTCCAAAGGAATGGTTAGATTTGCAAGGATTTATTTGTTACCCAATTGTCTGTAATAAAGTAGTTGTGGGCGTGTAAATGTATTTTTTTATTTGCCTACGATTATATAACGCTTTTATTATACTCTCAATATATTGCAAGTTTGCACATTTTCATTGGCAAATATTTTTGGTAGTGGGAAAGAATTAAACTAACTCTTCACTACTGTTTTAATATCTTTTTTGGCATAGGCAGGCTCCGGGAATTGAACCCGGGTCCCTGGAAGGGAAGAGGAGAACTCTGTCAGGGAGCCACTGTTGCACTACCCTTCACTACTGTTTTAAATCAGAAATGTTTTATCCATTTTTCTGAATGAATTTCTTTTTTTTTTTTTAATATCCGAGTACATTTTAACAAATAATTATACAACAAATTTTAAAGTTTGGTATGGGTTATAGTTTTAACTGATCTTGATGGGATTTTTTTTACTTCATATTGTTAATGAAGTAATTTAAGCCTTTTTTTTGCATATTCATCATCATGATCATTTCTTGGAACATTTACATCTATTCAGAAAAAGAAATAAACAGAAAATAGAAAAAAATTCGTACATACCAATACACCCCCCCACACCGATCACCAGCATTTCACTCTAAATTTATTTTAACATTTATTCCCCCTATTATTCATCTTTATTCCATATGTTTTACTCATCTATTGATAAGGTAGATAAAAGGAGCATGAGACACAATGTTTTTCACAATCACACAGTCACATTGTGAAAGCTATATCATTGTGAAAGCTATATCATTATACAATCATCTTTAAGAAACATGGCTGCTGGAACACAGCTCCACATTTTCAGGCAGTTCCCTCCAGCCTCTCCATTACATCTTGACTAACAAGGTGATATCTAATTAATGCGAAAGAATAACCTCCAGGATAACCTCTTGACTCTGTTTGGAATCTCTCAGCCATTGACACTTTATTTTGTCTCATTTCACTCTCCCCCTTCTGGTTGCGAAGGTTCTCTCAATCCCTTGATGCTGAATCTCAGCTCATTCTGGGGGTTTTCTCAGTCCCTTGATGCTGAGTCTCAGCTCATTCCAGGATTTCTGTCCTACGTTGCCAGGAAGGTCCACACCCCTGGGAGTCATGTCCCACATAGACAGGGGGACGGTGGTGGCTTTGCTTATTTGTGTTGGCTGGAGAGAGAGGCCACATCTGAGCAAAAAAAGAGGCTCTCTTGGGGGTGACTCTTAGGCCTAATTTTAAGTAGGCTTGACCTATCCTTTGTGGGGTTAAGTTTCATATGAACAAACCCCAAGATTAGGGGCTCAGCCTATAGCTTTGATTGTCTGTACTGCTTGTGAGAATATAAAAAATTCAACTTGGGGAAGTTGAATTTTCCCCCTTTCTCATCATTCCCCGAAGGGACTTTGCAAATACTTTTTTATGCACTGTTCAAATCACTCTGGGATTTATCGGGGCATCACTCTGGACAAACTAACAAAATCTCATGTCTTACTCAAGGTTCCATGTACTTATGGTGTTCAATTAAGCTGTCTACATAAGTTATATTAGGAAATGCACTAGTCAAAATATAAATTTTGTACCAAATGAACTTTTTTTGCTCTAGTCTCACACATAAGGTAAAATTTTAAAATATTAATTACCATCTATTTTTTCTGAATGAATTTCTAAGCTGTGGCTTATTAATTTTTCTTCTTCTGTAGACTTTTATCTGTATGTAACATATTTGTCTCAGAATTACAGTCTTTAAAACAAATGGACTAAAATTTGAATTCATGGATTGATTCTATTGGCTGTCAAAAATAGAGACTTCAGTTTGAATAGTTCAATAAAAGTAATAACAAATTTCTTAGGCTGGATTTTCATTGGAAATTATAAGTGCTAGATATTGTTCTTTACCGTAGTTTTAATGTCGAGAAAGTTAAAAAAAAATCCCAATAGGAAATCATTTGCACTGCTCATTTTGCATGAGTTATTATTTACCAGCTGACTGTTTCATATATTCATTACTATGCCCTTTGGAAAAATAAAAATTTTAATTCAAATTTTCCTTTCTTCTAAGATAATTTTAGTTGCTGTGATTCTGATGAAGTAGAATAATCAAAAGTGAGTAAGGAATTAGAGCTGGGGCCAAAGGAATTTGGAACATTAACGTAACATTTAATAACATGTGAAGTTGAATTAATGCTGTGTTTGACCTTAGAAAATGGAACATCAAAAATAAAGGGACAAATATATAAGCATTATTCAGATTTTTATCTTTGCAAAAACTGAAATTCCACAATGAAACTCAATAGAAATTTAAAATGAGAATGCTGGAATCAAAGTAAAACCATGACAAGTATTTAAAAGAATGCAGATGAGTTAACATCCAAACAATTAGCTTTTTTTGGGGGGGGTAGTTTTGGTTGGCAAATTGCCTTTCTGCAATTGTATAATGGTTACCATTCAAATTAAGGCATGGAAAATGAAATTCTGAGGTCCAACCAAGTCTGGTCTCATCAGCATCAGAACCAAGTAAGGAGAGAGAAAACAAAACACAGATTTAAGAGGATGGCAAAAGAGAAAGACCAATAAGAACGGGAAAAATATGTATTTCGGTTGAACATTGCTAATGAATTAGCCTTAGGAAATTGCAGCTTGGAGACATCTGTTTTTTTGTGACTGTGCAAAGAGTTAGTTGCCTTCATACCAGAGCTTGGGGGTCTTGAGAGTCCCTCATTTGTTGTATGCAAAGAAAAATCAATATTTCTTGTTATTGTAAAATGCTCTGGGAATTTTTAAATAAATGTTATATTGAAGTATAGCATACATATGGAAGAGCACACATACCAAATGTGCACAGCTCAATCTATTTCCACAAAGTGAAGGCACCTGCAGCCCTGCTAAAACCCCTGGCCAGTACAGCCCTAAATGTAACCACCACTTGACTTCTAAGCCACAGTTTTGCCTGTTTTTGACTTTTCTATAAATGTAATCATAGAGGATGGACCTTTTTTGTCTTGTTAGGTGAAATTATGTTTGTGAGATTTATTCCTGTTGTTGCATTAACAATAGTTTGTTCAATTGCATTCCTCTGTAGTATTACGTTTTATGAAGAGTCCACAATTTTTAGCTAATACTAAAATTGCTGCTGTGAATATTCTTGTACTAGTCTTCATGTTTTATTAGAGCAGTCATAGATTTATTTAAAACTCATGCAGAAAGCACAGAGTTCACATATACCCCCATATAGTCTTTCCAATTATTAACATTTTGCATCAGAGTGATACCTTTGTTACAATTGATAAACACTATTATTATGATTATATTATTAACTGTAGACCATAGTTTACATCGGGGTTCACTCAGTGTTATACAGTTCTATTCTGGTAACCTAAAATTATTCATTTTAGCCACTTTCAAGTATAATAAATTTAGTGGTTTTAAATACATTCGCAATGTTGTGTTACCATTATCACCATCCATTACCAAAACTTTTCCATCATCCCAACTAGAAACTCTTCTTGTACATGTTTTTTAGGTACCATAAGCATGTATTTATGTGTATGCTTAGGAGTGGAATTCCTGGGGTATATGGTATAATCATATTTAGTGAATAGTTTTTCCCAAGTAATTTTATAAAAGTTCTACTTGCTCTACTTCCTTCCAACACTTAGTGTCATCATTTCTGCTATCTGCTATAGTTGTAATAGCAGATGGTAATGGTAACTCATTGTGGTTTTAATTTGTGTTTCAACTAAAGAAGTTAATCACTCTTAGAAGTTAACTTTTTGACTCTTTGGATACCCACTTTTGTAATATGCATGTTCAAGTTTCTTGCCTGTTTTTTCTATTCTATTTTCTCATTAATTTTAGGTGTTCACTTGTATTCTGGGTACGAGCCATTTGTCAGTAACATGTACTGCAGACATCTTTTTCTACTCTAGGGCTTGACCACTTCTTATTGATGTGTTTTATGAAGAGACATTCTTAATTTTAATATAGTACTATTTATCAATTTCGTTTCTTTTATGGTTAGTGCTTTTTGTATTCTAAGAAATTTTTGCCTATCAAAAAGTCATTTAAATATTCTTTTATGATTTCTCCTAGAAGTCTTGTTGTTTTAGTGTTCACATGTAGGAACTGATATTTGTCTACAGTATGAGGTAAATGTTCAAGATCCAGAATTTTTTTTTGCATATGGATATCCAATTGATCCCAAAACATTTACTAAAATGACCCTCCTTTTCCCAATTCACTGTGTGCCATCTTCATCATAAAATTAAGTGGATTCTTCTTTCTTTTCCATTGGTCTATCTAGCCTTTCACTAATACCAGACTTTCCTAGTTACTATAACTTTATAATGACTCTTGATACCTGAAGTGAAAGACCTCTGACTTTGTTCTTCTTTGAGATTGCTTTGCTTAGTTTTACCTGACTGTATACATATTAGTATCAGGTTGTCAAGTTATACATTGCTCATTATATTAATTTCTAAGTATTTGATGCTTTTAAAATATTTAAAAAATTTCCTTTTCTATTTGTGTATTGCTAATTTAAATAAGTACAATTGCATTTTGTATATTGGCCTTCCATCTAGAGAACTTATAAAATTCCACCAATTTGTCTGTAAATTTTTTTTGAATTTTCTACATACATAATCATATCATCTGCCAATAATGAAGGTTTTGCTGTATATGTCTTCCTTTCCAATACTCATGTTTTTATTATTGTTTTCTTGCCTTTCTTTGCACTGACCTTGCCCAGGATCTCTACTTTAGTGTTGAATAGACGTGGTGATAACAGGTTTTTTGTCTCTTCTATCTCAGAGAGAAAGCTTTCAATATTTTATCATTTAAATATGGTGCTTCTGTTCAGCTAGATATTGCTGATTACTACTGTCATGGTCAGGTTCATGGGTCAACTTGGCCAAGTGGTGGTTGGGCAAGTGCTGGCTTGTCTGTTGCGATGGGGCATTTCATAGAATTAAATCATGATCATGTCACCTGCAGCCACAGCTGATTCCATTTGTAATCAGTCAAAGGGGCATGTTTTCTGCAATGAGTGATGCTTAATCTAATCACTAAAAGCCTTATAAGGAGGATTCAGAAGAGACAGGCTCTTCCTGCTTCGGCTGGTGAGCCTCTCCTGTGGAGTTCGTCCAGACTCCATCGGATTCGTCGGCTTCACAGCCTGCCATGTGGATTTTGGATCTGCATTCCTGCGGTCATGTGAGATACTTTTATAAATTTTATATTTGTGAGTGTTCCCTGTTGATTCTGTTTTTCTAGAGAAACCTAACTAATACAACTATTGTTTGCCAAACTCCAATCAAAACCATTCCTGTTAACCCTAAAGAAAACCTAGGGCTCTATCTGAGATTCTACAAAAGTTTTACACACTAAGTTTACTCTCCAGAAACCTACAGCCTACAACCTGGTTCCTTGGCCAGATAAGTCCTGAAACCCAGAGGGGCCAACCTCTCCAAGAACATCAACTAGTTTCATCCCCCTATTGCATATTGTTAACAGCCTTTTCAACATGAAAATGTTGGATACCCCTAACAATTGGGAGAAGGATCAAAGGAGAAAGAGGAGTTATAAAGAGAAGATAGGATTTAACAAATGAGTATGACTGCTGAATCATTATATTGATATTTCCTTTAATCTCCAGTGTTTCGGAGCAGCTAGAAGGAAAAACCTGAAATTGTGGAACTAACACCCATACCCAATTCTGAAATCTGTTCTATAACTACTTGTTACAATGTACTGTGAAATTTATTGCTTTTTTGTATTTATGTTACATTTCATAATAAAAAATGTTAAAGAAAGAAACATGTTGCTTCTGTTAGTCTAGAAGTCTTTTATGTAAAAATTTCTTATAGAAGAAATTTTTTTTAAAGGTCTGAAATTTTAATGATGCCTTCTCTTCGATAGTCAGGGAGCACTGGCCTTAGATTCATTTCTGAGATCCTGGACAGTACATGTGAGGGTGTCTTCAGAGCTGTTTGTGTTCTTCATGAAATATGCAATTCTAGAAGCTGCTACCAGGTGAAGGGTGGTTGTCTGGCTAAATCATTTGCATAGGCTTTTATTCTAATGTAAATGAGAAAAAGGGAGGTAGTATATTATCTACTCATGTTTATTTTGTAGCATGATAGAACTTTAATAGGAACAAATGTAAATTTGCTTCTACTATAAAATACTATTAATGACAGACTTATTTAAAGGTGACAATTTAGAGCAACATCTGAAATCTTCAACTGTTCTCAGCCATTGCCTAGTCTGGTCACAGTTCTTATTCTGCTTTGAGCAGAAATATGTAATAGTTTCACTTCCTAGAGGTCTTTACAGGTGTGAAGTTAATACAACTTTCAACTGTTGACTCTTACACACTGATGGACTTTTGGTGATAAACTTATGACCAGTGTGAACAGCTTTTGGTAACTAAATAGACCTTTATTGTTTCTTCTTTTCCTTTTTGCCTGAGGCAAAAGTTGTTTTTCTGCACTGTGACGTTTATAGATTTTTCTCTCAGTGGCAAGAGGTTATAAGCTCCATTTGCACATCTATGATCCTCCTTTATTCTAATTAAGAGATTTCTCTTCTACCCACATTCTTTCTTATTCTCAGAGGTCTTGAGTATATATTTGTATATGCGATATTTATTCATTTATATATGTACATATATGTATTCACTCATTGCCTTAGATGATCTTTTAATCCACTTTTGCTCAAAACAGCTTGGGAATCATAACCTGCATCACAACCACTCATGTTGCTTGTTAGCTCCACTCTGGGATATATGGATCAGTAATTCTGGAGATAGAGCTCAGGGGCTCTATATTTTAAAGATATCATGCAAGTTAATTCTTGGGCACACTAAATTTTAACATTATTACTTAAGTTCCTTGGGTAAACTTCTAGGTGGTTTATTTTATTTTATTTTCTTGTATTTTTCTAACTTGCATTTAAAAATGTAACTTTTTTTTGGAGAAGATAATGAAAAAACATGGAAAATGTAGTCAAGTTGAAAGTTCAGCTTTATGGGGTGGTAATATTTTTTATTTCATGTATGAATGTAAGGTTATTAACTCTCAATCAGCAGGATGTGTCCTTTCTCTTTGGCCAAGGGTGGCAATAAGTTGTGCCTGTCCTTGTCCCTGTGTGGGCTTTAGCTTAACTCTGCTTGCTCAGTCTATGACTATGGAGCAGTCATTTCTTTCTTTCCCTACCTTCTGCGAAGAAAATCTCTATACCATTTGCACCAAAAACTTAATTAAAATTTATCTAGTGACAAAACTGAAAAGAATCAGCAGTAAAAATTAGTAAGTCATTCAAAATGACTTACTTTTTTATTAATGGCTTTCAAGATCAGATGATATGAGAGAATTTCAGAGATGTGCTCCCTCTCCTGTCTCTACTGTTTGGATTGCTTCAAGAAGGGAAAGGGGAAGGAGAGTTAGGGCCAATGAAAGCTTCCCTTTTCCTCATTGTGTGATGCTAGGTATGTCTCATTCCCTTCTAAGCTTTGCTTTCTTCTTTGTAAAGTGGAGGTAATAAAAGAATCCACCTTATAGAGTTGTCAGAAAGATTAAATGAGATAACATATATAAAGCGCTTAGCATAGTATATAGCATGTAGTATTTAATAAGTAGTAGTTTTTATTAGTGTATGAAAGTTTTGTGATGTATCTGGATCAGACACTTAAGAAAATACCTCCTGCCAGTGGCTCACATGCTAATTAAGAGGATGGCAGAGAGAAATACAATGATGGATGCCCTTTCAATGATATATATTTTTTTATTTCATCATTATGACATCTTGGGATGGAGATGATATCACCCTTGTTGTTAGTAGTGAAGGAAACGGGCTCAGAGATGTAGTGAGATGTTTAAGATGAGAAACTTGGATTCTGCTGGGGTAGAATCCAGGCCAGGAATGTTGACTCTGAGTATAGTATTTTGCACCCTTTCTACAGTGCCAACTACTTCTCTTAGCTGGATGTAATCTCCGTAGACACTCAGAGGTCCTCAACTGATTTGAAGGGGACAAGATATGATTTCACTTATTTTGTTTGTCTGATATAACTGTTAAATCAGGCATGTCAGGGGAAAGGGACCATTCTCCCTTTCTGCTGAGAAATTGCAATGATGATTGTTCATTATCTAACGTCTGTGAAAGGGCTACATGTGTGATTGTCATAGGAATCAGGAATTCTCATTTCTTTTCCCAAGTCAGACATTATTAAGGGAGAAATACATGTATTCATTGAAAATATTTTAAGCAAAAAAAAAAAAAAGGACAGTTGTTTTAAAACATTTATTTTGCTTGATCAAAGCTACAGAAATGAAGAGGGCCTAAGAAGTAACACATAAAGGATTAGAAATATTTCCACAGATGACATTGAAGCTACATTTTGGTGGTGAATCATTCCATAAACATCCAGTGCTTGAAATGGGAGGAAGTGAGACAGTAAAGTTGTGCTCTTTTGGAAAGCTTTAAAACTGTAGGTTCTCTACTGAAGACTGCTCTGCTTTAACTCTCTCCATCTTTCCTGTGAAGGTTGGTGTAGTGGCTGTTGTGATGTGCCCAGATCCCCCCAGGACTGAGGGATTTACTGCCCTACCCCTGGTCCTCTGCCCCTGGTCCTCTACCCTTGGTTGAAGAGAGCCACCTGGTCAAGGTAATGACCCCTTACTCAGGGCAGCCTGCACACAGTGACCTGCGGATGCTGGGTCCAGTCCCTTGTCCCAACCAGCTCAACTCTGTAGAGCTTTACAGGCCTCAGAGCTCCCCTGCAAGTCAGTTGAGGTCTTTCTTGAGATGGTATTTCAGCCCAATTTCTCACTCTGCCCAATTCTGCTTCCTTCCTTTACAGCATAGTTTTCATGCCCCAATAAACTTCCAGAATGCTGATCTCCATTTTAGAGTATGTTTCCCATGAAGGCTTGTCTTCATAGTAGCAGTGGTAGTTGCAATTCTATACATAGTGGAATTAAATACTAGTAAGCACAGCAACAATTCTGACTTGTAGGATATTAAATCTTAAAGAGACTTTAGAAGTAATTTAGACCAGTGGTTCCTAAATCTGGGATGTGGATTAGAATCTCTTGAAGAGGATTAAAAAAGGATTCCCTACCCAAATCCTTCTCTAGACTTTCTGAATCATGATTTTTGTGGCAGGGTAGTGGGACCCAGGATTAAAAAAAATAATTCTGTAGTAATTCTGATATAACCAGTCTATAGATTAGCACTTGAGAATGCCTAACCAAGAAAAAACAATTTACAGATTATTAGAAAATTATAATCTCAGATGCCTGTGTCCTAATTTTCACTAAATGTGCTTTTTCTTTATGTGAATATTCTTAGCAACTTCATTCATAACTGCCCCCAATTGTAAAAACCCAATAGTCTGTCACTAGAAAAATGGATAAACAAATTGTACTATACTCATGCAAAAGAACACCACCCAGCCATAAAAGAAAAAACAAACTACAGATACATAAAACATGGATGAATCTTGAAATAATATTGAATGAAAGAACCAGAAACAAAAGAGAATATGCTAAATGATTGCATTTATAGGAAATTCAAGTATAGGCAAAACTCATCTATAATGCTAAAAATCAGAACAGAGTTTACTAAAAGGGGTGGCAATTGACTGGAAGGTGGCAAGGGGGAATTTTCTTGGGTGATGGAAATGTTCTATATCTTACTAGATTGGTGGTTACACAAGTGCATGCATTCATCAAAACTCATCAAATTCTGCACTTAAGAACTGAATTTCAACATAGGTACTTTTGTTTCAATTAAAAAAAAGTAAAAACGATAGGTTTAACAAGATCTAGCTTTGCAGGTTGTTGGCAGGATTAGAAATAACCTCTGTAAAGCACTGGTACATAGTATGTACTCAATAACGAGAAGTTGAAAAATGATTCCAAGTGTGTGCATATAACCAATCACTGTTTTCCCCACTAAGATATAAACCCCTGAAGTTCATGTGAACTCCAGTTCATTGTGAAAAAAGATCAATATATCTTCAACCTGGGAGATCAAAGACCTCTGGAGAAGTTGTCTGAGTCCAGAATCACCTTCGATAGAATAAAGGATGAGCAGGAGTTCTTGGGGAAGTGATTGTGCTGCATCTAGAGGTCCAGGGCCTGCTGGTAGCTGAATCAGATCTCCGTGTGGCTCTGGAGGAATAACTCCTTGTTGTGGCTTATCCAGTTGAGCATTTTTACTATAAGGACCCATCATCAGTGTCTGTGTTTCTTACCAGAGCCTAAAGGGAAAAGAGAAAATAGGGAAGGGGATCAGGGCGATTGGGAGGAAGCTGTTCATTATCTACATGTGCTTTTTTTTTGTTCCCCCTATTACTTATTTATTTTTAATCCATGTGTTTTACTCATCTGTCCATTAGGTAGATAAAAGAAGCATCAGACACAAGATTTTCACAATCATACAGTAATATTGCAAGAGCTATATCATTGTACAATCATCTTCAAGAAACATAGCTACTGGGACACAGCTCTACATTTTCAGGCAGTTCCCTCCAGCCTCTCTGTTATGCTTTAACTAAAAAGGTGATATCTGTTTAATGAGAAAGAATAACCTCCAGGATAACCTCTTGACTCTGGAATCTCTCAGCCATTGACACTTAATTTTGTCTCATTTCTCTCTTCCCCCTTTCCGTTGAGAAGGTTTTCTCAATCCCTTGGTGCTGAGTCCCAGCTCATTCTAGGATTTCTGTCCCACATTGCCAGGAAGGTCCACACCCCTGGGAGTCATGTCCCACATAGAGAGTGGGAGGGCAGTGAGTTTGCTTATCGTGTTGGCTGAGAGAGAGGCCACATCTGAACAACAAAAGAGGGTCTCTTGGGAGTGACTCTTAGGCCTAATTTTAAGTAAGCTTAGCTTAGCCTACCCTTTGTGAGGTTAAGTTTTATATGAACAAACCCCAAGCTCCAGTACGCAAGGGGCTCAGCATATTGCACTGCTTGTGAGAATATCAAGAATTCTCCACTTGGGGAAGTTGAATTTTCCACCTTTCTCACCATTCCCCCAAGGGGACTTTCTACATGTGCTTTTAATGGCTAAAGATCAAGGTTCTTCACCGAACATGAAGGCCCTGGGAGTCCAGTGCTTAAGACATAGGAAGTGTGTGATAAATGGAATGAATGAGAAATGAAGCTGCCCTTTAAATAGGTGCTAACAATTACCTCTCTGTGGATGGAGACATGTCTAGTAATCTGTGGAACATTTAGTGAAACATTACCAGACTCTCCATGACCAATGCAGGGAAAAGTTCCCATGAGAACTGCCCTCGGATGGCCAGATTGACGCAAGAGATTGACACAGAGTTCTATCATTGGAGGCTATTCAAGCAAAGTATGGATTGCCTATTGTTCCTGCAGGGGATTTCTGCATGAGGAAGGATGTTTAACTAGATAATCTGGAGGTATCTATGATGCAAAAGGCAGATGGGGGATTTATATGTTCAGAGAGGAGAGAGGAAATCTCAGTGGGAACACTTAAAAAAGGCCTGAGAACATTTAGCTCTGACGCTCGTCAGATCAACCATGGATAAGGGCATAACCTCTGGTAGGCCTGTGGTCAAGAATGATGAATGCTATGGCCAGTCGCAAGTGGAGAGGACAATACAGGAAAGCTGTGTGTGTGTGTGTGACACAGCATAAGTGGTGTCTCTCCCACCCTATGCCCTGGTTAGTTCACATAGCCAGATTCCTCTGGGATTCTGATTAGGAGAGTAGAGCAGTTTTTCTTAATGAAATTCAATCCTTTTGCTTCAGAAATATACTCAGAACTAAAAAGAGGATTATATGGTCTTATAGAACAACTCAATATAGGTCACAGTGGGATAAGTTTCATATACTTAACTGAATCTTTTTATGAGTGGCGTTCTTTAATGAACTTTTTTATGGAAGATATAATGTTTTCATTTACTAGCAACAAAAGGGAGAAATGTTTCATAAACATTGTAACAGAGAATTTATATGTTGAAAGTTGTGCTGCTTACTCAAGTGATTACACTGTGATATTCCCCCAAAGTAGATGGTCTATCAGGATGTGGTGTCCTTAAAGGGCTCCAATGTCTAGAATTATGTGAATGGACATATGACCCATTTTTATCTTTTTGGAAAGGAAGCCGTTTGAGGAATGGATTATCAAGGTAACTTTTGAAGGCAAATATTCAGTCATTTTCATCTGTGCTCAATGAATGGGAAATGAAGTGTGGTATATTGGAAAGAATAGTGAGATAATGATTCTGGGATTGGTGGCATTGCCATTAATTAGGTGCGCGGTCATGGACAAATCTCTTCTCCTTTTGAATATTGGATTTCTTCATCTGTAAAGTGTTGGAATAGCTGGTCTTCAGGGGTACTTTCACTTGTAAAATAGAGTTGCATATTATCAAAAAACTACTTACTTGTTTTTACTACATGTAGAAGATAAACCTTGGATCCCTGCTCTTAACCACTACTGCAGATAATATCTATGTCATACAGATACTCTGAGGAGTAAAATGAGATAGTGTATTTAAAGTAATTAGTGTAGTGCCAAATACATAGAAAACATACAATGAATGGTATTTTTAAATTATCTTACGAGTTATACTATCTTGAGAAGTGATCTGCACAAATCTCTTTATTATCTATTTATGCTTGCTAACCTTAGTGACAATGAGGGTAGGTGTTATCCAGGCATAAATGTTCCTAAATGGACATTTTGGTTTTTCTGGTAGTTATAACAAATGTGAAGTTACAACTAAGGTCCCTGTTTTTCAAGGTCTTATTTGCAGTTTGGTGTAACTTCTGTGACTGGAGTAGGATGTATGGGCATTTAGGGACAAATATAATATGTGTTCATTAAAAATTTTTTATTATAAAACTAACATTGATATAAAATAAAATTTATGAAATAAAGAAAAAATCCACTACTCAAATACAATGACCATTAACATTTAGTATGCCACTTTAGTCATTTATTCCATTTTTAAGTTTTGTTAAAAACTTTGAGAAATCATGTTAGGCATAATTTATATTTCTGTTTTTAAATCAATTACTGTTGCTGTATCACAAGCATATCTCACATAATTTGATATATTTACAAACGCCATTTTAATGAATGCAAATATTTTAAGTATTTCCTAAGCTCTTGTTTTTCAAGTGATTCTTTTGTATTTCCTAGAGTTATGGTGGAAACAGACTCTGAAAACCAAAGTACAGAGGAAGTTTATGGAACTAAAGTAGCATTAATGTGGAACAGCAACAAGTTATTGCTCAAAAGACAAGTTCTGGGCAGGCAGTATATATGGCTACTAGGAACAAAGGGAGGGAATGGAGAGGGGAAGCAAGGGAAAGTGAGCCAAAGTTGTTGCTTGGGGCAGGATGTCCTTGGGCCGTGTTCATTAATTTAACTTGGACAGGCAGAATGTCTTTGCAGGAGCTGGGCTATTTAGTGAATATAAGCAAGCTGAACTTGCTTGTTTCTTTTCTGCAGGAGCAGAGCTCTTGATAAGTTCCGTGAAGGACTATTGGTATGTCAGTTTGACTGAGTGTTCTTTGTTTTTTCTTTGCAGTTCTTTGGATAAAAAGGAAGCTCAGGCATGTCAAGTTGATTAGTGAAGTTACTAACTGTTCCGTTTTCACATTCCCTCCTTTTGGTCAAGGGAGTCCTTGAACTCCCTGAAGATCAAGTACAGCCAGTGTGTGATTTTATAGGCTGATACCCTAAAGCTACAGGGGGGAGGGGAAACAGTAGGGTGGTTTTGAGTTGTGTGTGCAGTGAAGTTGGTGATGATGCAGATGAAGACAGGTCCACGGAGTAGGATGATGATTAACATGATGAGTGGTGAGACTAGGGAATACAACCAAGAGGCGATAGACAGAAACCCTTTGATTTGTTCCCATGTGTCTCTGGGTTGCTGCTTCATGCTGTGAAACCATTTAGCTTGTTTGAAGGTATCTTGGATGTTGGTTACAACTTCTCTGGTGATGTTGATCCAGGTGCAGCAGGAGGTATTGACAATAGCACAAACGTTACCTTCTTCAGCCAAAAAATAATCTGAAGCTAGTCAATTACCATAACTGCAGCTGCGAGGGAATTGAAAGAAGTGGTAAATCCTGAGAAGGCTTGTCTGATTTTGGACGTTTAATTTTTTAAGTGTAACCAGTTAGATTTCATAGGGTATTTTCATGCATTCTAAACCCAATCCAAGGGTAGTTAAGTCTATGAGGCCTAGTGCTTTCAATGTCATGGGTGAAAGTGGATGGAATTGTATATATTGAGTTTGGGGTGCGAGAGGAAACCGATAGCGCATTATCCTGTGGGTATGACTGTGTGGAGGCAAGGAAGACTGAGAAATCCTTCAGAACTATTATACAGAAAAGAAAAACTTAGAGGGAGGCAGACTTTTACAAAGTTTCGCTTATCAGTGGCAGAGAGGATGAGGAACCAGGGAGATGGGGAAGGCACAGAGAAATTACATGCTGTTCAGATGGATGAAGTTGGGGTGGGGGTGAGGGTGGGTATCAGGCTTGAGAGGGTTGTTTGAAACACAAAGACTACCTTCACTTTCGCTGAATTTTTCTGTGTAATACAGTGAGTTCTGGAGTTGGAAGTTACACATGGTTGGTTGATTGGAGTGGGCTGGGGCAGGAATATATAAATGCCTGGGGGAGTAGAGATGTTACCGGAGGTATTAAAAGTAACTGGCCAGTGGGAAATATTGCTTAAGGGTATTTCCACTGGTCGATGGGAAGAGTGCTTGTGGTGGGTTGCTAGAGAGATCCAGTAGTTAGTTAAATTTTCTCTAGTAGCCACTCTTTGAGATAATTGAACAATGACATTATTCCAATAAGGTACATTAGTAGGAAAAGGGGACAGGGCAAGATTTAGGGTTAAGATAAGGGAAATAGAGGCAATATTGAGGGAGAAAGATAAGTGGTAATTGCCTACATTAGGGTTACAATGGTAATAAAGGCAAGAAGCAGATAGTGTGCTAGCAGGGGTGGCTTTTGTTATTACATAGGGTCTTAGTCATGGGGAATGTATACTTAGCCTTCGTCTATAGTCTTGGGAGAGCAGTCTGTTTCTGATAGGCATCAAATCTCATCTGCTTCTGGACTGGGTGGAATTGCAAAGTCAGGTCCCTGGAGGCTCCCATGGTCCACTCAAGTGGAGGAGATGGCTTCAGGGGCAACAAATGGATCTTGAGCATTATTCCTCGAAGTTTGGTAGCTTTGAATGGTGATGAGGAAGACTTGGTAGGATCCTTTCCACTGGAGGTCAAGCCTATGTTTTTGGAAGTGTCGTTTCCAATAGATCCAATCTCCTGGGATAATGGGGGGTTTAGTGACCAGTGCTTTGTAGAGAGAGATTCATAAACATTTTTATGAAGTTTAAAGAGGGTTTTTGAGAGTTTTTGACATAAGTTCTAAGAAAGAACTGACTTTTGCAGATTGAGACCAAAGGAATAAGGGCATAGTCTACTGGTGACTATTTCATAGGGAGAAAGGTGATGAAGAATAAAAGCCCATCCCCATAAATTCATAAGGACAAGGGGAAAAATTTTAACCCAGGGAGGAGCAAATTATTCAGAGAGTTTTCTTTCTTTCTTTTTTTTGGGGGGGTGCATGGTCCCGGAATCAAACCTGGGTCTCATGCTTGAAAGGCTGGCATTCTAACCACTGAACTACCTGTGCACCCCAGAGAGTTTTCTTTACTGGGTTTTGATTATGTCATTAATGCATTCAACCAACTCTGATGACAGGGTTTAGAAAGAGGCAGCTCAGTAAAGTGGGGGCCACGATCACTGTGGATTTCATAGGGAACTCCCCATCATGGAATAATTGTCTCTAAGAGAATTTTGGCCACTGCAGTTGCAGTTCTCTGTCTTACTGGGAAAACTTTTACCCGTTGAGAGAACATTCAAACCATAATAGGACAATATTTGGCAGAGGGGAAGCTGGATGAAATCTATTTGCCAGATTTCAAAAGGGCCCCATGGTGGTGAGAATTTTCCAGGAGGCAAGTGGAAAGGTCGTGCTGGGTTGTGTCGGGGACAGAGGCTGCAGTGAGTGGTGGCTTGCTGTGCTGCTCTTTCAAAGTTGTCCCACCAGTGTCTTCTTGCTAAGTTTTTCAGTTTGTTGGGGCTTCAGTGCATCTGAGAATGAAGAGAGCTCATTATAGGAAGGATGAGAACATCAGGGAGAGCAAGGAGGCCATTTGGTCCAACCCATAATCCAGATTTGGAGTTTTGATGCCCACCCTGTTTTTAAAGTTTTCAGTGTCAAGGGTGAGCATAGTTTAAAAAGAGCCCTTGAGGAATGATTTCTTATACCTGAAGAACTTGAATAGAATGTAGTTTTATACTAAGAACCATAATGGTTCCTTGGCGGGCTGCAGAATTGGCTAAAGCATTTCCTTGTGCTTCTTCTGAACCTATTCTACTATGTCTTTCAATTTTGACCATGACAACGGCTTTGGCGAGCAGCAGGCTGTCTAGGAGATGGCTTATCCAGACTTTATTTTAGATTGGTTGCCCAGAAGAGGTGAGGAAGCTGCAGTGTTTCCAGAAAACCCAAACATCACGGACAGCTCTAAAGGCAAAGTGGCTATCAGTGTAAATGGTGACAGCTTTTCATTGGGCTAGTTCACATGCTTGGGCAATGGAAGCAAGAACTGCCTGCTGTGTGGAGGAGGCATCCAGCAGCGGCCCATGTTCAATAACTTTGGAGAAGGTTGTTAATCCATACCCTGAAATCGTCTTCATGGTCCTCATGGTACAAGAGCCATCAGTAAACTAGGCATAGTCAGGGGTTTCTAGCAGTTTAAATCTTGTCTTGGACTGAGAACAGAATTAAGAAAGAGACAGTCATGAGGTTCATTATCTTCAACAGATTCAGGGAAGCAGGTTGCTGGGTTCAGAGTTTTAGTATGCTTGATGTAAATTTTGGGGTTACTTAATAAGCACACTTCAAGGTGTGATAGACAGCTGGCAGAGAAGTACTGGGTGTGGTGACTGTTTAGCAAAGTTTCCACAGCATAAGGCACAAAGATTGTGAAAACCAAGTGTAGGGTTTCTTTGGAAACTGCTTGAGCTGAAGTTGCTGTGGATATAACTGCACATAGGCAAGAGGGGAGGCCCTGAGTCACTTCATCCAAGGTCTGGCTGTAATGGCTGTAATAGCTGATGGGACAGTACTGATCTGCAACCTTCTGGGGTAGCACTCACATGCACTCCCATCCCTTTTCATCCACAAAAAAGCTGAAAGGGGAGAGAGTAATTAGGGAGCCCTAGGGAAGGGGGTTTTAGCAGCTCTAGCCGGGGTTGCTGGAAAGATTGGAAAGCTGGGAAGGTGGAGCCAGAAAGTGAGAAGGGTTCAGGCTGGGAGTTTGTGAGGTGATCTGAGGAGTCAAGCAGTGGAGAAGAAGGGGGGGGGGATCCACAAGCGGCAGTATCCAGTGAGTGCAAGAAATGTGTGGAGTGGCTGGTTTGGGGGAAATTGAGAATGGCTTTGACATATGGGAGTGAGAACCTTTGAGAAGAGACCATGTGACCAAGAAAGTTAACTGAAGTCTGGGCAAACTGAAGTGGTTTTTTTGAGGCTTTGTGCCCTTTTGATGCTAAAGTAATCAGGAGTGTTAAGGTGTTTTGAATACGGGAATTAACATAAGTGGAACAGAGTAAAAGATCATCGACATATTGGAGCAGAGTTGGTTGTGAAAAGGAAATGTCTGTAAAATCTTGTTTTAAAACTTGGGAGAAATAAACAGGAGACTCAGTGTACCTTTGGGGAAGTACAGTCCAGGTGTACTATTGATTATTCTAGGTGAATGTAAAAAGGCATTGATTTTCAGATGAAATTTTACAGAAAAGAAAGTGCTGCAGAGGGATATACAAGTAAAGAATTTGGCTTCAGGGGGTATTATGTTGAGGAGCATATGTGGATTAGGAACAATGGGAGTTTTAGGTA
>PVIY010000754.1:165152-181402 GCA_004026745.1 Myrmecophaga tridactyla | reverse complement strand
TCATTTCATCCTTAAATGCCAAGAGAAAGCTCTTTCTTCAAATAAACCCAAAGGTGGATTTTAATCTTAAGAACCATGAGACTTTGGTAGCCCACTGTGCACTATACTCTGCAGAGCCCCCTAGGTGTCACAGAGGTCTTTCAGCATCTCTTTTAAGTTGGGGTGAAGAACCAATGGGCAGGGGATTAAGCATTTAATTGTACTTCAACCAAAACTACTCTGTATTAACATTTCATGTAATGTGTAACTTGTCAGTGATATGAAAGAATTAAACAGCCTGTATTAGTTAGGGTTCTTTAGAGAAACAGAATCAACAGGGAACACTTGCAAATATAAAATTTATAAAAGTGTCTCACGTGACCGCAGGAACACAAGAGTCCAAAATCCACAGGGCAGACTGCGAAGCTGACGACTCCGATGGAGGGTCTGGATGAACTCCACAGGAGAGGCTCACCAGCCGAAGCAGGAATGGGGCCTGTCTCCTCTGAGTTCTCCTTAAAAGGCTTCCCATGATTAGATTTAGCATTACTAATTGCAGAAGACACTCCCCCTTGGCTGACTACAAATGGAATCAGCTGTGGATGCAGCTGACGTGATCATGACCTAATCCTATGAAATGTCCTCATTGCAACAAACAGACCAGCGCTTGCCCAATCAGATAAACAGGTACCACAACTTGGCCAAGTTGACACGTGTCCCTAACCATGACACAGCCCTTCAGAAAACCACTAATGTATTCTATTTCCATTTTCACCCTGGCTGCCAGAAAATTTAGAATTGAATCGGATAGACTCCTATGTCCGAATATGTAAATTTTTAATCTTTTTCTCAGTCTAAATTATACTATTGTAGCATAGTATTTCTACTTATGTTTTTCTATTTATTTTATATATTCTTAAAATCTGGTTTGAATCCTGTAGAATGAGTTTAGATATTAATAAATAAAATATAAGAACAATGATCACATGTCCATTCATTAAAAATATATATTTTGTACCATCACCATATACCATGGTTTGGCCACTACTGGATCCCTAAAAGAAAAGGTTTAGGAAATTCATATTTTTCCTGGGTTAATTCTTTAAGAATAAGATAATATTTAGCATGAAAAATAGCTATGATTGGTTGAAAAGCAATGCATGCATCAAATTTTGATGTGTTTCAAAGACCATCTGAAACAGGACTGTCTGAAGAGCATGTTAAAATGCTGATTCCTGCATCTATTTCAGCCTATACAGCCACAATGTCTTTGATGGAATACAGAGCCTTACATTTTTATCAAACTTTCCTCAGATAATACACTAAAGATTCTGCTGCCTTGGTGGAAAGATCACTGGTCTAGGAGTCAGAGAACAGTAACTCTAGACGGAAATTTGTAAACTGATGGATGCCTTTGGGGTAGGTGACATTTATTGACCCTTGCAGGTCTTACTGACCATAATGCAAATAAATAGTGAAATGAGTGACATCTTTTTAATTTACATATAATGTTAGGTGGCTGATATTGATGCAAACAACAGAACAAGTTTAAAACACATTAAGAATAATTCTAGATTTCCTTATCAGAGAATATGCTCAGTTCATCAGAGAACATCATAGAAATCCAAGAAATCCTTGGTTTAGGTAAAAGGATGTACCATTATGAATTTTACCATAGAATGAGAGAAGCTGGATTTTGCTTCTAATCAGTGAGATTTTGAACAGGTTGAGACTTCCAGCGCTTAGCACAATGCCTGGCACACACATGCCCCAGGGTTCCCTGGGCTGTGTTAAATTTATGGAGGAAAAAAAAATCAAGGTCAATATGTGCCTTTTTTCTCCTGACTGTATAGAAATTCTGCTTGTCATCCCCAGCTTCATATGAATAATTTGTTTCACATGAGTTGAATGTTGTTTAAACAAGCTGAGTACCGCATTCCTTTTGTGCGAATAACTGTAGATGACATATTTCAAAGTAAACTAATTAAGACTGGGTTCCCCAAGAGTCTATATTTAAGAAGGCGAGAAATCGAGAGATGGGAAGTGTTGTCTGGGTAAAGTAAACCAACTTGAAAGCCAGTTAGAATGTTTATTCTCTCTGCTCGGTGTGGTCTGATGACCAAACTGGGATTCTTCTTATGCTAGAAGCAAAGTGGCTGTTTTGGGGGGTAGGGGAGGGTTGTAATTTTATCCTTTCAATTATACAGCAAATGCAGTGACTGTAAATTTTAAAAGGGCTCTCCAGCTTCCACAGTGTATGCCTATATTAATACTCTGCTGCAGAAAATGAAATCTTCCAGACTGCCATTGGTTCTGGTCATTTGAATGTTAAATATGGATAATAACTACAGTGATTTACACTCAAATATTTAGAAAATGCTCTTTAGCAATCCTAACTAAAATCATATGTATATTGTCCAAGCCCCAAATAAGCACTTTCATAAATGTCATTTGTGAGCCTAGAGCTTTCTCTTCTGGCAAGAAATGCATATAGTTTTTGTTGAATATTTTCAATTTGCAGTGTATTTTCTCTCGGGAGCCTCTTGATTGATTGATTGCTGGGGGAGGAGGTGGATGGGATTTTTCAGATGGTTTAAGTCACTTCTGACTATTACATGGTATGAACCAGGATTTTGTGAATTACCAAGAAGCTGAGATCTGCATTGTGTTTGAGGACTGCCTGGCTTCAAATTTATCACATGATGAAGGACTGTGCTTTCTGATTTATTTGCATTTTTTTCACCTTTTATTTCTTTCTCTTCTGTGCAAGTTCTATTAGAATTGCAGAGCATGCCAACACAGGAAAGACATGCCTTTTATTTTTATCGTGTATCATTCTTTATCTAAAAGACAAAACTGAGTTGAGGCAACTCTTTGGAAATCTATTTAGTTTGTACTCAGTCTCAGCATGGGTCTAAGTCCGACACCGGCCTGGTTAATGGAGGGGTCAGATCTGGGTGCTCTTAAAGGTTCACCTACCAACAAGACAGGTGATTTTTGGACAAGGCTCTTAACCTCTCAGCCTCAGTTTTCTCAAATTTAAAAAGAGATGCTGTATGAGACAATCAGTCGATTCTGTCTTGGAAATCTCATTCAGACAAAGGCATGACTAGCATGACCCAATATTGCTGGATTGAACCAATAATTGGCACAGTACTGTGATGGATCCAGGGTTTTCTGACCACCTTCAACGAACCCTCAGGTAGATGGCCTATAGGGCAACAGAACACTGAATTAGATCTTCTTGATCTGCCATAGTTCACACACACACTTCTTTTACCTGAACTTCTCAGGGAAGAGCAGGACATAAACTGCTGTTCCACTGATGAAATATTCCTTGTTCTTAACCATGGCTGATTTTTCCCAAATGTAAGCTCTGCTTCCCAGATGGTGCCTGATTGAAGGTGAGGGAGAGATAAGCAATGGGCCCCTTCTTAAAAAGGAGCTGTTGTTATTCGTAAGCTACTTTGACCTTTCTTGCCCCTTTTAGAAATGTAAAAACCATTTCACGTTGGAGGAAGATGTTCCAGCTAAAACACACACACACACACACACACACACACACAAGTATACACACAAAGGGGCATGGTTAGAAACCAGGTATCATTACCTACAAATTACCTTTTATACTTGTCCTATTTGTCAATTCTAATGATGTAGGAAATATTAAGCATACTTTACTCTTGGAGTAAAATAACAAGATCAATGAATGGAATTAGCCACGTGGGTAAGTTTTAAATGGGGTTCTGCCACTAACCTACTACTCACAACTCTTTGGTAAACTAATTGAAATGCCTCTTTCTCCCAGTCTGTTAAACACAAAAAATAGATAACTAATAGAGATTAACCAAAATTCATTATGAAGCTCGTAACTTAACATCTGGTATGGATGTGGAAATGCTTTGTGACGTGGCAAATATTGGTGCATATGAGAATCCCTGGGGAAAGTTTTAAACATGCAGCTCCTGAGTCCCATTCAAAGAAATTCAGACTCAGTAAATCTGTGGTGAAACCTACAAATCAGCATTTAAAAAAATCACCTCAAAACATTAAGAAACATCATTGCTTAGATGAGTACAACTGTAAGGGTTTATTTTATGATTTGCCAACCTCTTTTAAATGGACAGGCCGATATCCTCTTGTAAATATCCAAATTACAGTCTTCTCTTAAGAACTAGAAGATCAGACAACACAGAACCCACATCCCAGGCCCCCTCACTAGACTAGAAGAGCAGCTAATACTTTTAAACAGCATGAGCTCTCCAGCTCATCATATCCAACCTGCTTTTCTCAGGGAACTTTCCTAGGTCCCGTGTCCATTTAAGTTTGTTGTTCCTTCTTTAGGCCATGATTTTGAGAAATTACCATCCACTGAGGGGAAATGTCACACTCGATCAGATTTATTGACTAAATTTGCCTGGAAACTTCAATGATTATAAATTGGGATCCAGAGACAGACTCAAGTTCAAATGGACCTTCCAGATAAACCAGTCTGGAATTTTTCAATGTGGCTTCTTTGTGCTCTTCATGGGTATTAATCCAAATCAAAGCTCTGTGGTCCAGTGCGCTGTGAGGCCTGTGAGCAGGTTTCTTCACTGCGGGATTTTACCTGAGCCTTCGGCATGCTGTCGTGTGTCAGGAATCACCAAGATGATTGTGGAGTATGCAGCACCCCACATTTCTTGACCATAGAACCCCTTCCTTATCACCTCTCCCATCATTTTTAAAGGGAAGTATACTTTGCAAATTCAAATCTATGTTAACGCCTTTATTTTATTTCCGAGGAAACTGAATCCCAGGAGATTTAGTGACTTTGAGAATTGGAACTTGTGTTTCCCTATTTCTACTCCACTGTTGTGTTGAGTATGAAAAAAGAATCACCAGCCACTTCCAAATAAATCATCTGGATGAAATCAGAAAACAAATTCCAGGGTAGATTTAGCCTCTCACATATTCATATTTGTGGTAAGTAGGGAGTGAGGCTGGTGACTCTTCTGTAGGATTTAGTCACAGGCTTTTTGAGTCGTGCCTGTGAATAGTGTCAACCTTATTTTTGTGGTTTGCTTTCCTATTAATTTTTCTAAAGCACTGATAAGTATAGTTTCCTTTGGTACATAAATACTGTTTTACATTTTTTCTTTAAGCTACAAATATTTCTTTTGGTGCAGAAAGCAAGGTGATTTTTAAAAAGCAAATGCTCCTCATTATGAATTAAGGAAGTACAATGCCATATAGCAAAAATTTAAGGTGATATTTGAGGTTTTTACAATTTCCAAATTTTTTCTAAAACATCTCAACTTTAGTAGTTATCTCTAAAATATCATTTTTACACATAACCTTATTTTTCCTTCTCACTCTCCACCTCTCTGTTCCTTCAATCTCTCCCTCTCTGTCTGGTGAAAGCCTATCTATCCCTCTAGGTTTGCTAAAATATCACCCCTTCTTTAAAGCCTTTTGAAATTCTCTCAGCTAGCAAAATATCCAGGTACCTGTGAGCTTTGCTGTTTCGATTTTAGTACTTTTGTAGAACTTACCATTATATAACTTTTATTTTGGTTTTTAGATAAATATCTTTCTTTCCAGATTCCACCTCTTTAAAATGAACATTGACTCTTATGTGATTTTCTCCAGTGTTCTGCTTAGTGCTAGGTATGTGCTACCTATTCAAATATTTATTTAATCAATGATTAATAAGCTTGTTTTTAATTTTACATGGTGTTAATGGAAGAGTACTTAGTAGTAGACCTAGGCACTCATAAAATTGTAGACTTCAGAGCCTTTCTGAAAGCACTTCTTTCATCACCCGTGTAGCACACAGAGTGATAAGGACACTGTATGGTTCCTTACATGTACAGAGAAAGTGGCTATGTGACTTGCTTAGAATGATGAAGATGAGACTGGAAACCAGGTCTTCCAGCAACCATTCCTCTGTGCCATTCATCCTTTTACCCAGTGTAAACATTTCACACTCCCTGACTGCATCTGTAGCTCCCCTAACAAACCACATTTTTTTTTAGACTTTGACAAGGCTCAGAACATTTGGACAAAAAAAGAAAGAAGTATAGAACGTGAGTTCTCCAACCTGATCAAAATCATGGAGTGAGGCACTACCAGGTTCCATCCCCCGACAAAAGCTTTGGAAAAACAGCAAGAACTGGCAGAAATATATTTAAAAAAATATTTTTATTGAGAAATCCTCACACACATATGGTCCAAACATAGCATGCAATCAATGGCTCACAACATCATCACGTATCTATGCATTCATCGCCCTGGTCGGTCCCTAGAACAGTTGCATCACTGCAGAAAAACAAACAAAAAGTAAAAAGAAAAAACTCATACATCCTACACCCCTCACCATTCCCCTTATCTAACAAAGCATTTCAATCTACCCAATTTTCTACCCCTTATCTGCACCCCCCCCATTATTTATTTATTTTTATCCTTATTTCTCCTACTCCTTTGTCTATACCCTGGACAAAAGGAGCATCAGACACAAAGTTTTCACAGCCGCAGGGTCACGTTGTAAAAGCTGTATAATTATATGGTTGAATCAATCCTACTGGAACACAATTCGCAATTTCAGGTACTTCTCTCTAGCCACTCTGACACACCATAAACTAAAAAGGCACTGCTATAAAATGCTTTAGAATAACTTTCAGGATAACCTCTTGACTCTGCTTGAAACCTCCCAGCCGCAGAAACGCCATTTTGTCTCATTTCTCTCTTCCCCCTCCTCGACAAGAAGGCTCTATCAATCCCATTATCTCAAGGAGATTTACACCCCTGGGAGTCATGTCCCATGTAGAGGAGAAGACAGTGACTTTACCTGCTGAGCTGGTCTAGAGAGAGAGGCTACATCTGAGCATCAAATGAGGTTCTCTAGGGGTGACTTCCATGCACAATCACAAGTAGGCTTAGCCTCTCCCCTCTAGGAACAAGCCCCATAAGGGTGAACCCCAAGATTGAGGGCCCAGCTCACTGAATCGGCTTCCCCTACCACCTGAGAAAACACCAGGAATTCCCCAGACAGGGAAGACTAAAACCTCCCCTTTCTTCTCAGTCCTCCAAGGAAATCCCACAAACACCTTTCTACTCTCTGCCTAAATTACTCTGGGATACATCAGGGCACCTCACCAACTGGCACAAACCAACAAGATCCCACACCCCATTCTAGACTCCACACAACCGTGGTGTTCAAGCAAACCAACCATGCAAGTCAAACCAGACAATGTGCTACCCAAAATACAACCCTGCACCAAATAAACATCTCTCCCCCCAATCCCACACAGAAGTTGAAGCTTGAAAACATGGGCCATATCATCCTTTACCCTGTATTCTGACTTACCTTAGTTCTCTCCAGATCAGCTTCATTCATATCTCTAGTTAAAGTCTAAACATTTTTTCAGCTTTTTTAACAGTTGCTAAATGGGGTACTGCTGACTTTCATAGCTTCAGAGCTCTAACTCTGAGTCTCAGGTGTCACACAAATACCTGAAGTTTCAGGGAATGACCAGTGTATATACAGAAAGCTCAGTATCTCAGAATTTAGAAATAACAGTTACAACTCCTGAAAATAGCTGACTCCCGTAGGAGCTTACAATCGAGGACCCTTTACAATGGGTCCCTACCTAATAACCCAAGCTCTTGACTTCAATTCTCTGAGTTTGTATATTTTGTATATTATAGTTAGTCCATATGAGTGAGGCATGATAGTATTTGTCTTTTTGTTTCTGACATTTCATTCAACATATTGTCCTTAGAGTTCATTCACCTGGTTGGTGTGCTTCACGACTTCATTTCTTCCAGCAGGCACTCAGTAGCCCATTGTAAGAATACACCATAGTTCCCCCTTTCATTCCTTAATCATTGTATCCTTAGGCCATCTCTATCCCTTGTGAATCGTGAACACTGCCACCATAAACACTAGTGTTGCAGAAACATCTTTCTCAACACAACAGTTACAGACTGCAGTAATAGGGCAAGTGCTGAATCAAGGGAAAGGTATCTTAAAAGTGGTGGGATCTCATAGTATCCTGACTTGCTCCTTTCTCATCCCATACCATTTCAGCACGGAGCTGGCCTGCCCAGCCAATGCAGATCCCTGGCCTTGGTTCCAGAAGGAGCAGAGTAGCCCTCATGCCTATGTTGGGAACACATATGTCTGTCCCAATCTATCTGGTGGTGGCCTGAGAGACTTGCTCTCCTAGAATGCGCCCTGCATGTAGAAGGCAGTGTGCAGAGCTCTCCTACAGAACACTGTGGTACAGCATTCAAGTTAAGTTGCCTGGGGCATGGAATTGCTGACTGGAGGACAAAGAGTGCAGTGCCCAGGACCATGAGTGAGGTATTTCCTAGGGAAGAGGGGGCATTTGTAGCTGTGCAAATGCAGAAACTCCTAGGGCCAAATGTGTACACCCAAGACGAGATGATCAGAAAGCATCAGAGAAGTCCATATGCTTCTGTCGGGAGCTATTCTTAAAATCATTGAATAGATAAGCACCAGCTCTGAAGGAGATTGCTCACACAAGTCAATATGCAAAGAGTTGGGGAAAATGTTTTCTTTTCTTTTCTTTTTTTTTTTAGCACCTGTCATTCAAGGAAAGCTCTATCATAAGACTAGCTGGTTACAAGCTTAAGGAATAGATGCCTCAAGAGTTTAAATTCCACTGATAATACCTTAAACAATTAAAATGTCCATGTTTCCACAAATATTTTGAAACATAGAAAGAAACAGGATGCAATGGCCCAGGCAAAAGGAGAAATTAAAGCATTAGAAACCATCAGCAAGAAGAACCAGACCGGGCAGCTGCCGTGGCTCAGCAGGCAGAGCTCCGACCTGCCGTGCTGGAGGTCTGGAGTTCGATCCCTGGTGCCTCCTGCCCATATGCAAAATTAAAAAAAAAAAAAAAAAAAAAAAAAAAAAAAAGAAGAACCAGACCTGGGATATAGCAAACAAATAGCAATAGAGAAGTAAAAACTATGAAAAGGAAACAAACAGAGCTGATGACTACAGTCACAGAAAGTAAAAATTCTGAGAGACTCACCAGCAAAGTTTGACTGGCATAAAGAAGGAATGAGTGAATTTAAACATAAGACAATAGAAACCATCCAGTCTGAAGAGGAGAAAGAAGAAAGAATGAATGAAAGTGAACAGAGCTCGAGAAACTTATGGGGCACCATCAAGCATCCTAATATGTGCTTTGTAGAAATACAAAGAAGAAGAAGAAAGAGAGAAAGGAACAGAGAGAATAATCAAAGAAATAACGGCTGAAACTTTCCAAATTTGTGAAAGACATGAATATACACATCCAAGATGCTCAATGAACTCCAAACAGGATAGACCCACACTGCAATATATTAGAATCAAACTGCCAAAATGTCAAAGATAAAGAGAGAATTCTGAAAGCTACAAGAGAGAATCAGCATGTCATATACAAGGGAGCCTCACTAAAACTAAGTGCCAATTTCTCATCAGAAACTATGGATGCCAGATGGCAGTGGGATGACATATTTAAGGAGTTGAAAGCAAAAATTTACCAATCAAGAATTCTATATCTGGCAAAACTGTTTTTCAGAAATGTGGGAAAGATTAAGATATTCCTAGAAAAAGCAAAAGGTGTGGGAGTTTGTAACCAATAGCCTGGCCTTATGAGAGATGCTAAAGAGAGTTTCACAGGTTGAAAGGAAAGGACAATAGATAATAGATTGAAGCCACATGAGAAGTAAGAATATCTGGTGAGGGTAAGGACACGGGTAAAGATCAATGCCAATATGATCGCATTTTGTGTTTGTAACTCCACTACAGATCTAATAGGTAAGTGCATGAAATGTAATGCTAAATGAATGGACTTGGACTCAAAATACATAAAGGTGGGGAGATAAAGGGGTATAGAAACACTCTTTGTATATACCATCGAAGTTGGTATCTAAGCAGATAAGAGTGTTATAGATTTAGGATGTTAAATTTAAGATCCAAGGTAACTACAAGGAAAATATTGGAGAATATCCAAGCTCATAAAGACAGAAATTTGAGAACAGGCAACGAGACAGGGGGCAGTGGGGCTGGGGAGTTAAGTTATAACTTAGCGTAGGGTTTCTGTTTGGGGAGATGGGAAATCTTTAGTAACGGAAGGTGCTTAGAGGCCCACAACAAGTGTAAATAGTAGTAACCCCACTGAATGGTATGCTTGGGAGTAGTTGAGAGGGGAGAGCTTTGGTTGTGTATATGTTCTCACAGTTTTATAAAACAGGAGCAAGAAACTAAAGAGATAATGACAAGTAAATGCAATATATGATCCAGGACAGGATCTAATAAAGGAGGAGAAAAGGCCCAGAAGGCATTTTGGGGATATATGGAAAAATTGGAAAATGGACTGTAAAGTATTATATCAATGTTACATTTCTTTAATTGACTAACTGCACTTAATACGGTTGTATAAATGAATGTACTTGGCAATATAAATGTTCAAGAAGGATGATGTATTCAACCTCTAATCATGTTTCCAGAAAATAGATTGATAGACAGAAAAACAGACAGATAAGTGGCTAGATAGTGAGATAGATAGGTTGATGGATAGCTAGATAGAATTATATGGCAAATGTGACAAAATATTAAAATTGGTGGATCTTGCCATCTGGGGGATAGGGATAGGCTGGAATTCTCTGTGCAGAGTTTCTCTGTCCTTTTGTAACATTCCAGTAAGGTTGAAAGTATTTTAAAATAAAAAGTTTTTAATAAGTAGATATTATGTTGAACCTGCTTGTTGAGTTTGTTATGATCTTGATAAATTGCAATTTTTAACTAATGAGATTCTCATCTTTGACATTTATTTATCAAATCGACAAACACCAAAGAGGAACTATAATGATAGTAATTATCTATCATGGACCTTTTTATATGCAAAATATCATCTAGGATTTTACATTTTGAAATTTCTACGAACACTCACAACAATACTATAGTTGTGGATATTTTCCCAATTTTAGAGAGGGGCTCAGGGAAATGATGTAACTTACTTAAGATTATAGAGTTCATAGACAGTAGTACCTGGATTTGATCTTGGGGCTTTCCAATTTATGGTACTAAACTGTTGTCCTAAACTGCCTGTGAAAGACATGGGCCTGGAGGGCCACTGACATGGTGGTTTCACTAGCTGCCTCACCTGATTCCACAGATTTAGGAGGAAAAGAATAGAGCATTGTTGACAAATTTCACTTTTTCTTTGGTAACATTTTTTTTTCTTTCCCTACCCCTCTACTCCTTGACATTTACACCCTTTTTAAAAAATATATAACCAAGGGAAAATACAAATCAACCAAGAGGTGGAACTAGATTATGATTAGGTTGAAAATGTTATGCATTCTTCATGTGAGAAAGCATATGCCAAAGCAGCCTTTCCCCATTCCTTGTCTTCTGATTACTGCAAATAATAAGTATGATAATAATTGTTTGCTAGGTTCCCATTCTTAAACTGCTAGCTGAAAGATAAAGTTACCTATAAAATTCAACTGTCCTTTTTAATTTTTGCAATGTCTTCATTTATTCTGGAATATGGCTGGAAGGAGTTTTCTGGTGACCCTTAGGGAAAAAAAAAACACATTAAAATAATTGAGGCTGGTTTTTTTTCTGTTTCTGGTGTTTGGTCTTTTGGGCCTGTTTTTTATTAGCTAGTCCCATAGCCTCGGGTTAACTTTGCAGCTCTCTGTTGAGTTGGCTGGCCTCTTTATTACCACATGCTTCACCAGCCAACCCGAATTTCCCCATATCACACCATGGGAATTTAAAATAAAACATGGATATGGGGGGTACTGTCCCATGGCCCAAGTACATGATGGATGCCTTGATTTTGCAGTAGCTGTAGTTGACTGGCTCATATGGGCATTTTTGTTTTCTAGATTCTTCGAATATTGAACACAAGTATTTGAAGGGCTATGTTTATGAATCTTTTCTAAGAAGTCAACTTACCAGCTCACCTTTTCTTTTATAGATATACACAAAAGTAATCGTTGTTTATTTTGAAACAATATAAACCCCGTCATTCATATTAATGTATGATTCTTTCCTGATTTTTATAATGCATTTCCTGATTTCCATACTAATGAAGTAATGATTGAGGGCTAATTCTGTGTATTCATATTGAATTTTTAGATTAAGAAAAATTTCTATTCTGCTGTAGCAAAAATCTTGGATTTATTATCAGAAAGATAAATCTCAATCTCATCTCTACCACATATCCCCTGCACCTTGGTTGTTTCACCTGCAAAATGGTAATCGTAAGAATTCTCATAAGGTAAATTTAAGAAATAATTGAGAAGGTACCCAGTATCTGATAGCACTTCTTTTTTGACATATCTGAACAAACTAATGTTGATTCATAAATTGATTTTCTATATATACTAAGGCTGGTTGATCATCTGCCCGTGTTAAAATTTAGGAGTACGTTTCCATTACCTGGAGTGTATTTTTTTTTTTTTTTTTAAATCAGACTGGTCTAGGAAAGAAACCAACCAGGAAGTAGATTAGGGGTTCTTTGTTCTAGCAACAACCTTTCAGTCCCTGTCTGAAAACATAAACACAAGCAGAAAAACCCTCCAGTAGCCAGAGAGCTTGGATAAACAAATCGGTTTGCCTTCTCCCTCACTGCCTGTTTTTCCGGAAGTCTGTGAAGTTCAACCCTCTCTTTCCTTCAGACTGCAGTGTGAGCAAGTTCCCCAGTTCCCCTCCCCTAACCCTTGCTCCAGGGAGTTTAATCTCCTTCCTGTCAGCAGAACTTGAGCCTTTCTTGAGTATCCTGAAGGAGTTCAAGGCATGCCCCAAGCAGAAAGGACCCAAACAGAACCAGCTGCTGTAGATCCTATCTCTGGGACCTGACCACCTTGGAATTTCTGAAGGAGCTTTGCAAAAACATCACTTTCATAAATTTTTTTCACATGTGGGTGTGTTCTGATTTAGTTTCCTAATAAAAGAAGGATTATGATTGCACCGTCCTGGGCATCTGGACTTGGAACCTCACTGCCGTTACCATCTGAGGTGTGAGCACTCTGAGTTGTTTGTCTGATGGTTTTGCCCTGGGTCATCAACTCATTTTCACCCAATCCCTCTTGTGGTCAGTGACTGGGGGTCAGGAGGTGTCTCTGGTTTTTTTTGAGTAGTTTTTCTCTTGTGTAAGTGAGCTGGCTCCTAGGGGATTGAACCTGTGACCTCACCTCCATTAGCACCAAACTTTAATCGCTTGGACTAACCAGCCCAGATGAACAATGCACAACTTCATAGTCTGTATGCTGCCAAGTTTTGAAGGTGGCTCTGTTTCAGTGTGCAGAGTTCCAGTGTCCCAAGCACACACCCAAGATTTATTCTTATACCCTCTTCTGTTGCCATTTGGGTAACCTTGGAATTTTTATTGAATTTTCATAATTATGCTGAGCATGGGAGAAGAAGTAGATGGTGTTATGGGTAGAAATAGAAGAGGAAATGTACAAAGAGCAGAGAGTCCTTACCCCAGCAGAGTCCCAGAGTAAAAGGTAATGGATGTGCATGTTTTTCCTTTTGATTTCAAAGAGAAACTATGAGTCTGCAGCTTGTAATGCAGCATACCCACAAAACCAGAGCATGCCCTATATTAAAAGTATTAGGGCTTTCCTGTACCTGGGGGAATCACTTTTCCCCCTTTCTGCACAAAATGGGCTATATTACACACAGCTTGTTAAACATGTGACAGATCGGCTTGAAACTAAACTTCTTGTAGACTCCAGATCTGCACATTGGGTAATAAACTGACTACATATACAAACCGCCTGTTCCTGGCTTGAAGTTCCCATTACACTGGTTCATGTTTCAACGTGCAGCCATTCTGCAGCTTGCATTTTCAGCAGGACAAGCAAGAGAAGGTATGTGCATTACAATTCCAGACAGCAGCCCAAACCAGATGTGGGACCTTTTATTTTTAGTACGGCAGGAGTGTCTACTGACCCTTCTCACCCTTTGTCTAATGACAGATTGACTGCTCTGGGTTTTCTTATGGTAACTTATATATCAGAAGACAGTAGGTTTAAAAATTAATTCCAGATTAATTCAAGGATGACTGCGCTTGGAATTATTTGGCCAATCGATGAAAAATGAAATTTTCACTACAAAGAGGGAAAAATTGTAGGAGTGTCAACTTTTAATCCCATTTCCCATAAAGAATTATCATGTCCCAAGACTCTTCTTGGAAGCACAATTAATCATCTGAGCCCCCGTCTTTCCCACAGTTTCTGTGAGCTCGCATAAGTCAGGGTGCCTCTTATGTTAAGTAAGCAATTCATGTTCTGGGGCAGAAAAAATTGATTAGCCCTATACGCAGCCTTAAAGATTAAAACAAGATGCAGAATACATATTTTACCTATACCTAAGAAAATGTGTTACTTTATTAGGCAGATAAGAAGTAAATCAAAAAGCAGAAACAGATCTTTTATATTCGAAGTTCTGTTAAATTTTAATGACTGCTAGAAACAATGCGGTCCTCACTGTCTCGCTAAATCCAAAGGAAAGGAATTTCATCTTATAAATATAAAGGAATTCTTGGTGGGATCGGAGTTGAGGTTACCTGCAATTAAAACACACACACATACACACACTAATGGAATCTAAAAGAATCAGGTCCTAGCTTCAGATTGTCTTGTATCTTAAAGAAAAATATACATTTGTCAAAATGGTACTTTTACCAATATAAGGCATATACTGCAAAAATTAAAACTTATGCAGTAAAATCACCATGGGGTGGTGGTACTCTATTCTGAAATATTAAAAGTCGAACTTTCTCTACACATCTCCCAGTTTCAAAAAACAGACTGTGTCTGAACAGCTTTTTATGGCTTGCATTTCCTTCTCCCTCCAGCTTTGTGTGTGAATGCACATTTGAGAGAGAATATACATTAAGCAGTAGTCTAACCTTCAATAATGCATTTTGTGTAATGCCCTATTTGGTCCGATCATTTCCTGAAAACTACTCATGTGATATCTTACTTTCAAAGCATTGAAAAAAAAAATCAGGCGAATTACAGTGGAACTTTGAAAGCAATGGAATGGACTGTAATTGAATATGCTTTCTGAGCAGTACCCAGTACATTAAAGGGCCCGGCGATTATGGAAGCTAACAGCAAGCCCTCACACACAGCCTGTGTGCAAAGCAAATTAAATGGGCCACCATCAACGGAGGGTGGAAATTCTGCCAGATCAGGTGTTTTCATTCTGAGCAGAAAGAGTTTCATTTACATAGTGGTTCCCCCCACCCCCAGACCATTTTGTACTTCTCTGTGGCTTGTTAACTCATTAAGGGAAGACATTTAAAAGGAACTCCTGTGGATGACTGCTTTTTAAATTTTTTGCTGAGTCAGGAACTTTGATGCTGAATCCATTTCCACAGCTTCTCCCTTTTGAAAGCAAGAAAATATGGCTAACTGCACAATGCCCTCAGCCTGCAGAACATGTGAGGGCAGAGGAAGGAGAAGCAAGAGGACAGATAAAATGCTTTCAGTTATTCCAGTAATCAGTTCAGCTTCTATTTATTTTGTTTTATTATTATTAAAATATTCCATGTTTACTATTTTAGATATAGCATAGGAGATTGCAGAGCAGTTCACCTAGTGTTTATTTAATAATTTTCAACAAACCAATTATGACTCCCAACATAAAATAGATAAAAGAAGAAATGTTCTGACTATGGTACTTTGAGAAAATCTGGGGTTTTAGCAGAAGAGAAAGTCAAGTCCAGCTTACTGTTTTTGTAAAGGAAGATACATGTACAGAGTAGTGAAATGATTTCTCCAAGTCAACTCTAACTAGCAACTAGATAAGAGCTGAACTAGAATGCTGCATCTTTTCCCTGGGATAAAGAGCATGAAAGAGGAATATGTCCTTGAGAGAGCTGGATCTGAGCCGAGGGCTTAGAACAGTTTATGGATGGTTATTTGTTGGGAGCAGTCAATACGGATATACACTGAGTTTAGCAATGACAGTAACATGGCCGCCAGAGCGGAGCCCACTTCCTTGTTCTTCTTTCTCCCCACTCCTTTGTTCTCCGTTTCCCGTCACTGCCCAGGCTAATAAAACAGTACGCAGGCGCAAGGCGCAAAACTGAGGTCTGCCTCTAGCCCCAACGACAGTGTCAGCCAATCCTCGACCTCCACGTCCCTAACTTCCTTACCCACCACTCCTCCCCTCCCCAAGAGTATATATGCTTTGTTCTCTCAATAAAATTTTGCAGCTTGACCATCACCCAGTCTCGCTG